>SKCR01011479.1:0-51418 GCA_019454045.1 Zanthoxylum bungeanum | reverse complement strand
AACAAGCGCGAGGCGCACTTTGCATCGACATCTCATGGACCTAGGGCTGGGCCCAAGGCAACTGGAGGTGTGCAAAGAAGAAGCATATTAAAAGGGGCAAGGCCAAAACGTCAAAGGCTTCTGGGAAGCCAAAGGACAAATCTCAGGATGTTTGCCTACAGTGCGGTAAGCGGGGTCACTGGAAGCGTGACTACCGCGAGTACAAGGCGCTTCAGAATGAGATAAAGGCGGGTAAGGCACCGGCCTCAGGTATGTTTGTTATTGAAATAAACATGGCTACTTCTAGTTTTAAAAATTGGATTTTTGATTCTGGTTGTGGTACTCACATATGTACTGATGTACAGGATCTGCAGATTAGCAGGAGACTGGCTTCAGGAGAGATTGATCTGCGTGTTGGAAACGGACACCTGTTGCTGTTTTGGCCGTGGGCACTTTTGTTTTAGAACTGCCTTCGGGGATGTACTAAACTTTCAGACTGTTATTATGTACCTAGTTTGACTAGGAATTATCTCTGTATCTTGTTTGACCCAATGCGGGTACACTTTTGTATTCCGAAACACTGGGTGTTTTGTTTATAAAAATGATTTTGAGATATATTCAGCTGATGCTAATAATGGTCTTTATATTTTGAATATAAATCAATTCAAACATATAATGTAACAAACAAAAGGCTCAACTAAGTAACAAAGATGAAACTTACATGTGGCACTGTCGTCTAGGACACATTAACAAGACTCGCATATCCACACTTCGAAGAGTGGGTACTTGGACGGATTTGATCGAAATTCATATGACGTCTGGAATCTTGCTTATTAGGTAAAATGCCTAAATCACCTTTTAGCGGTAGTAAAGGTGTACGCGCCACCGAACTGTTAGCCCTCGTTCATAGTGACGTTTGTGGGCCCAATCTAGTCAGGCTATAGGTGGATTCGAATACTTCGTAACCTTTACGGATGATGCATCGCATTATGGTTATGTGTATCTTATGAGGCACAAGTCGGAAACTTTTGAGAAATTCAAAGAGTTTCGACACGAAGTTGAAAAACAGACGGCAAGAGTATAAAGGCATTACGGTCGGACCGTGGTGGCGAATACTTGAGCAATGAGTTTCTAGATTACTTGAAAGAATATGGTATTCTTTAACAGTGGACTCCTCCTGGAACACCGCAATTAAACGGTGTATCCGAACGAGAGAAACCGAACTCTGTTGGACATGGTAAGGTCTATGATGAGTCGCACTGAGCTACCTATTTCCTTCTGGGGATATGCATTAAACATTGCAGTTTTTATTTTGAATAAGGTTCCGTCAAAGTCTGTACAACATACACCATATGAGATATGGACAGGAAAGAAACCGGGTTTCTCATTCCTAAAGATTTGGGGATGTTGGGCATACGTCAAACATTTGGAAGGTACCAAACTTGAGCCCAAATTAGATAAATGCCTATTCGTAGGATATCCTAGGGAAACCAAAGGATATTACTTCTATCACCCACGAGAGAACAAAGTATTTGTTGCTCTACATGCAGTTTTCCTTGAGAAGGAATTCCTAAATACAGTGGTAAGTGGGAGGAAAGTAGAACTCGATGAAAATCGTAGTGATACTGTTCCTGGCATAGAATCCTCAACGGAACAAGAACAGTCCATCCGGGATGAGATTGTACCACAATCTTCTATTACACAAGGACCGTGTAGGTCGGAGAGAGTCAGGAACCAACCTGAGAGGTATGGGTTTCTGATCTCACCTCATATCGATATTAATCTCATTGAGGATGACGAACCGGCTACGTATGACGAAGCGATATAAGATATCGATTCCGCTTTATGGCAAGAGGCCATGAAGTCCGAAATGGATTCCATGTACACCAACCAAGTTTGGACACTGGTTGATGCACCGAAGGTGTAAAGCCTATTGGATGCAAATGGATCTTCAAGAAGAAGCCCGACATGGAAGGCAACGTACAAACGTACAAAGCTAGCTTGTAGCGAAGGGTATCGTCAATGACATGTGTGTCGATTACGATGAAACTTTCTCACCCATTGCCATGATTAAATCCATTCGGATAATGCTTGCTATTTCTCCTGCATATTCGATTACGAATATGGCATATTGACGTTAAAACCGCTTTCCTTAACGAAACCTTTTGGAGGATGTTTATATGCGACACCGCCTGAAAGTTTTAATCGTGCCTAGACTTGCAAAACAAGGTTTGTAAGTTAATCGGTCCATTTATGGACTGAAGCAAGCAATCCGGTCATGGAACCAACGTTTTGATGAGATCATAAAAGAATATGATTTCATTCAAAACGAGGATGATCCTTGTGTATAAGAATGTTAGTGGAGCGCACTGACATTCATTGTCCTTTATGTTGACGATGTATGGCTTATGGGCAATGACATTCCCATGTTAACATCGGTGAAAGCATGGCTTTCATTAAAATTCTCCATGAAAGATCTGGGAGAAGCAGGCTTTATTCTAGGAATAAAGATCTATAGGGATAGATCTAGAAAGCTACTTGGACTCTCCCATAGCACGTACATTGACAAAGTGTTGAAAAGATTCAACATGGATCAGTCCAAAAGGGGACTGTTCCCAGTGTCACATGGCATCTCTCTATCTAAGGACATCTGTCCTAAACTCAAGATGAGAGAAACAGCATGAGTCGGATACCGTTCGCCTCGACAGTCGGATCGATCATGTATGCCATGATTTGTACATACCTGATGTCTCATATGTGTTTGAGCATGTGTAGTCGCTATCAGGCCGATCCAGGTGATTGTCACTGGATGGCGGTTAAGAACATCCTTAAGTATCTTAGACGAACTAGAATGCTTTCTTAATTTATGGAGATGGAGAACTTGAGGTAACTGGGTATAACCGATGCAAGTTTCCAAACCGATAAAGACGACTCTAAGTCGCAATCCGGGTACAATATTTTGTTTGAACAACGGAGCAGTAGCTGGAAATCTTCCAAGCAAGAGACTGTTGCCGATTCAAAAACAACAGAGCGGAGTATATTACTGCAGCTGAAGCAGCAAAAGAGGCAGTTTGAATCCGTAAATTCCTAATTGGATTAGGAGTAGTTCCGTTAGCAGGCTGAGCTCGTTCCATTATTTTGTGACAATAACGGGGCTATAGCGCAGGCTAAGGAACCACGGTCTCATCAACGATCCAAGCATGTTCTTCGACGTTTCCATCTGATTCGTGAGATCATACATCGTGGCGATGTGAAGATCGAGAAGGTCGCATCAGATGACAACATTGTAGACCCGCTGACGAAAGCTATTTCACAGTAAAAGTTTGAGAAACACATACATAGTTCAGGTGTTAGATGCTTGAGTGACTGGCTATAGGCCAAGTGGAGATTGTTAGACAATTATGACCCATAGTCACTGTTTGTAAAAGACATTGTGTTTTTGTACAAAATTGACTATGTAATATTGAAATTGCCTTTTAATCATTTCGTAAATTTATTTACTTTGATATATAAATGGTAAAAGTCCATATGATTAGTTTCGGATTGAGATGATATGAGACAGTATCAATCCATAAAGGTTTAATCATTAAATATCCCTAGTCGTAATATTATCGAGACTGGACATCGATAATGCGGAATAGACTAGTATTGCACTTGTGCGCGTTGTGAGGGCATAACGGCATAGTTCTTATATGTTTAAGTATAGGATACTATCAAGTGCGTAAGAGGTTGTTTTAATTTACCGATGGTACGGAAAACAGCTTCGCTCTGGATAGACCCCCCGCGGAATCCCATTGGTAGTATGTATATGTGTCTATGGGAGTCCGCGTCAGGGTAGATGTATTTGGTCTTAACCTGAGACTTACATCGCTAATACTTGCGATAATCGGTAAACTTTGGTTTTGGGTGTCCAGGGCTTTAACAGGTTCTGTGTACGCCTCTATTGGGTTTATCGAGAATCGTAGTGTATTGGATGTGATGTCAAGACGGAAGTATCACTCCAGACATATGGAGATGATGATCACGCAGGGATTCATAACTCGTTCTCTATTGTGTTGCAACCATCGGGATAATGTGACAAGGTCATGATTATCCAATTCAAATAGACTAGTTGTTTGATATTCGATATATGCTTCGTACGGGGCAGACACTATTCCAGCCCAAGCCCTAGCACGTGACATCTGATACTGGATCGCAAAACGAGATACTAGGTATTCTACGCCTGACATAGATTATATATTCCAGTAAGAATATTTCTGGAGAATTGGATAGGCACGGTGCTTTGCTAGAAGCCAATCATGTCTTGTAAATCGGTAAGCACGTGGTACAAGGTACTCACTTTATCGGATAATCCGATAACCGGATTTACTGCCAACATATCCAGAGATCTCTTGGGTCGCTTCCCAAGATTCACTGATGACAGTTGACTTAAATTAGAATTAATCTGGGATTAATTTAGAGAGAAAATTAATCTAGGATTAATATGGGCTTTATTTAATCTGGGATTAAATGTGTTCAGTAGAGAAAGAACGCGATTAATTTAGAATTAATCGGTAAAATAAATTTAATAGTTAAATTTGATTTTTCTATTTAATTTATTCAAATGGCTAAAATTAATATATCGGATATATTAAAATGAATTGGATTTCATTACGATATTAAAGTCGGAATTTAATACGAATGAACGAATTAATTTAGAATTAGTCCGTGAACGACGTTCGTAATATATTTGCGAGGCATCGTTATTTAATTAAATTAGATTTAATTATTTAGCGACGAAGGTTCGTTCAATCGGATTAAACGGAACCGAGTCGCGGTAAATGTTCGTAGAGATATTTGAATTTTGAATTCAAATATTTGGAGCCCATGTGTGGTAGGTGTTCCCACCACACAACTACCTTGTTTTGTTTTTTGAAAACCATTTACCCATATCTACCTAGTTTAGGGTAAAAGGTGAAATGGTTTCACCTAAAGGTAAATAACAAAAAAGCATCTCTACACTTTTGTAAAAAACAACAAAATTGAAAAACACAAACCCTAGAAGCTCTAAGGCTTGGCCGAAATTCATACCTCTCTTCTCTCTTGGATTTGTTTTTCAAATCAACAAAAAGCTAGCACTTTTGAAGTGAACAAAGGTGATAGGGAAACTACTCAAAAGCTTGGAATCATCAAAAGATTGGATCTTGGAGATCTTGCTCTCAAAAAATTTTAAAGCTCTATCCACTCATTGTAAGTTTATTCCGCACCTTATAATGATCATATCAATTATTTTTCATGCTTATTAGATCCTATGAATGTTCTAGGAACACTTACAGAAATATACAGCAATAGCAAGCATTATCTGAATGGATTTAATCATGGCAACGGGTGAGAAAATTTCATTGTAATCGACACCATGTCGTTAATGATACCCCTTCGCTACAAGCCTAGCTTTGTACATTTGTACGTTTCCATCCATGTCGGTCTTCTTCTTGAAGACTCATTTGCAACCAATAGGCTTTACGTCTTCTGGTGCATCAACCAGTGTCCAAACTTGGTTGGTATACATGGAATCCATTTCGGACTTCATGGCTTCTTGCCATAAAGCGGAATCGATATCTTGTATCGCTTCCTCATACGTAGCCGGTTCGTTATCCTCAATAAGATTAATATCTACATGAGGTGAGATCAGAAACCCATACCTCTCAGGTTGTTTCCTGACTCTCTCCGACCTACGCGGTCCTTGTGTAATAGAAGATTGTGGTACAGTCTCATCCCGGATGGACTGTTCTTGTTCCGTTGAGGATTCTATGCTAGGAATAGTATCACTCCGATTTTCATCGAGTTCTACTTTCCTCCCACTAATCACTGTATTTAGGAATTCCTTCTCAAAGAAAACTGCATGTAGAGCAACAAATATTTTTTTCTCTCGTGGGTGATAGAAGTAATATCCTTTGGTTTCCCTAGGATATCCTACGAATAGGTATTTATCCGATTTGGGCTCAAGTTTGGTACCTTCCAAACGTTTGACGTATGCCTAGCATCCCCAAATCTTCAGGAATGAGAAACTCGGTTTCTTTCCTGTCCATATTTCATACGGAGTCTGTTGAACAGACTTTGACGGAACCTTATTCAAAATAAGAATTGCTCTGTTTAATGCATATCCCCATAAGGAAATAGGTAGCTCAGTGCGACTCATCATAGACCTAACCATGTCTAACAAAGTTCGGTTTCTCAGTTCGGACACACCGTTTAATTGCGGTGTTTCAGGAGGAGTCCACTATGAAAGAAACTCATTGCTCAAGTATTCGCCACCACGGTCTGACCGTAATGTCATTATACTCTTACCGGTCTGTTTTTCTACTTCGTGTCGAAACTCTTTGAATTTCTCAAAAGTTTCCGACTTGTGTCTCATAAGATACACATAACCATAACGAGATTCATCATCCGTATAAGTTACGAAGTATTCATATCCACCTCTAGCCTGGATAGACATGGGCCCACATACGTCACTATGAACGAGGGCTAACAGTTCGGTGGCGCGTTCACCTTTACCGCTAAAAGGTGATTTAGGCATTTTTCCTAATAAGCAAGATTCGCAGACGTCATATGAATTTGGATCAAATCCATCCAAGTACCCACTCTTCGAAAGTGTGGATATACGAGTCTTGTTTATGTGTCCCAGACGACAGTGTCACATATAAGTTTCATCTTTGTTACTCGTTTTAAGCCTTTTGTTTGTTATATTATATGTTTCAGATTGATTTATATTCAAAATATAAATACCATTATTTGCAACAGCAGTGCAAATTTCTACATCGTTTTTATACACAAAACACTCAGTGTTCCTGAATACAAAAGTATACCCACATTGGGTTAACATAGATACAGAAATAATATTCCTAATCAAACTAGGTACATAATAACAGTCATTAAGTTCCAGTACATGCCCCGAGGGCAATTCCAAAACAAAAGTGCCAATGGCCAAAACGGTAACTGGTGCTCCATTTCCGACGCGTAGATCAATCTCTCCTGAGGCCAGTCTCCTGCTAATCCGTAGATCCTGCACATCAGTATATATGTGAGTACCACAACCAGAATCAAAAATCCAATTTTTAAAACTAGAAGTAGTCATGTTTATTTCAATAATAAACATACTTGTAGCCGTTGCCTTGCCCGCTTTAATCTCCTTCTGGAGCGCCTTGTACTCGCGGCAGTCACGCTTCCAGCCCCGCTTGCCGCACTAGAGGCATACATCCTGAGATTTGTCCTTAGGCTTCCCAGAAGCCTTTGACGCTTTGGCCTTACCCTTTCTCTTATGCTTCTTCTTCTTCACACCTTCAGTAGCCTTGGGCTCAGCCCTCGTGTCTGAGATGTTGAAGCAAAGTGCGCCTTGTGCTTATTGCCTTTCACAAGCTCCTTCTCAACTTCCTTGAGAATTGACAAAAACTCTCCAAGAGTATCATCTGTGTTCATCAAGTTATAGTTTATGATAAATTATCTCCAAGTGTCAGGGAGAGACTGCAAGATCAAATTTATAGTAGTCTCAGCCTCGAGGACTATCCCCATCTGAGAAAGCTCATCTATGTCAGCAATCATCTGTGCCACATGGGACTCAACAGACATGCCATCTGACATACTTGAACGGAAGAGCTTCTTTTGTAACTCATATCTCTGCGACCTTCGGTTAGAACGGTGAAGATCGTGCAACCTCGCCAACATGTTATAGGGATCCAAGTCCATGTTATGTCGATGTAAATGCTGAGTCATAGAAGCAAGCATAATAGACTGAGCAGTATCATTATCATCACTGTGAGTTTTCCAAAGCTCCAGCTCAAGTAACTGATCAGGTTTGAGCTTAGGCCCAAGAGGTGTCTGTATCACATATAGCAGCCTCTCGGCTCCAAGGACTATCCTCAGATTCATTTCCTAATCGGTAAAGTTTGTGCCCTTGAAGACATTTTCACCCATGATAATGTCTCGGACATTTCCCTTTCCTGTCATCTCGATTACGATAGTCCAACTATCTAATCAACGATATAGGGTACAGTCTAACTGTTACAAGAAAAATAACATTATATTAGTCCAACTAATAAAATAATTTTGACGAAATAATTTGAAAACCCGTAAAGCTAAGTATCAGAATAAAATTGCAAATTCAATACTAGCCTCCCACTATTTTTCGGCGAGCCTCTAACCCTCTGTCGAGTACTCGGGAAACCCAGTTTCCTAGTGGGCTAGGATCCCGTTAAATAACACAACCTTGACTTTGGCCAACAAGCTGTATGATATTTAACTAGGTAGATCTCGAAGATCAATTGGATCTCATCCAATTCCTAGATCCGGTAGGTGGACATCCAAGTCCGAAATATATATACAGTATATATCTCAATATATCCAATATATTTTCCTAACCTTTTCCTCTGAATCAACTAAGCCTTGGCTTTGGCACAACAAGCTTAATGATTCCAGTTAAGTAGAACCCATTGACATGGAAAGCTTCGTAATCAATGTCGATGGACAATAAGTGATCTTGACTTTGGCCAACAAATCAAAACTTGGACAAGACACCGATGTAGAAAAAAAACTCTCATGATTCAAACACATCCGCAATTGACAAAGGTCTTGACTTTGGCCAATAAACCAATGCCAATTTTGGATCTGGACTAAGAATCACTAAACGGAAGGAAAAATGCTTAATATGTTTTGAGGGTTTTTTCGCGTAAATTGGCAACCAATTTATTATCTTTGTTAAGGTTTCATCATACACCCTTAAACATGCATTCTAAAAGCATAATAAGGCGCGGAAAGTAAATTAATAACGATATACGGATGGATATTTAACAGATTGTTCCTAGAATAAATCACTCTATTTCCTCTCCCCGGCTAGCACTATTCTACTTCTACCCAATTACATAATACAATAATAGAAACCTCATTAACATTGAGGGGAATTAGGTGAGAAAAGAATACAAAGAAATAATGATAGATAAGGCTAGACACGCAGGTCCAATTTATAAATTCTAAATTTACAATAATTTCCAAAATTGCCCTTCCCCCCCATCCGATATACGCTATTCATTCAACACATCCATATATTCATTTATAGCATGCAATTCAACCAATCTAATCCAATTAATTAGTCTTTAATTATGTGATCATCAAATGTTCAAACAACGATTTGATTTTGCGCGAGTCCAACTCGTTTGAGAATAAGTACTCAAAGTACGAATTCTTGAATTATATCGAACTACTCGTTAAATCTAATTTAATCTGTATTCAATACTAATTCATTAATTTAATTCCAAATTAAATATCTACACTTTTAATGCGCTTTAACGACTAAGATTCCAAATCTAATCTTGTCGGGTCTCAAAGCCCAACTAACATCCAATGTTCGTTTAATTAAAGTCCGATGGGCTTTCAATTGATTTCATAAGGCATGCGCTTTGGTCAATATGGATAAACCCAATTACCAAGCCAATTAAGGAATCACCCTCATTTGCCAAGAAAACAATTTTAGCCCATAAGGCCCAATTAAACTTTTAAAGCTCATTTATTACATTTGGACTTAATGGAATGATTTAGGCCCAATTTGGATCCAATCCAATTGGCCTAAACCAACTTGGCCCAACCAAGCCCATTATGCCCAAATATAACATTTTCAAGCCCAATTCATAATTAAGCCCATTAATCAAATTTTAAAATTCTAAATTTTATAATTCAATTAACTTAAGTGTATTACATCAATTAATTAACTAAATCAATATTTCCAAAATATAATTTAACTAATTAATTATGTATCCTATTGTTCAACTAATGTCCAACATTCTTGAACCAAAAAATCAAGTCTTTACATGCCATCAAGCTCTCGACCAAGGTAGGGATTTTTGTCCGAATTCGTTTTTCAATCCGATTGAATTTTAAATCGACATTGCCAATCGTTTCAAGTCATCCAATGATCATCAAAATAAAAAATACCAAGAACCTAGGGTAAACTATACATTCGGCCAAGCCAATCCAAAAGGGCAAAAATTGATCCAATCAATATTTCATGAAATTGATCCAATCCAACCTCAATATATCAACATTTAAGCATACTCAATCAATCAATTTAATCAAATCATGCACACATTGATTTTACCCAAATTTTACCCTCATTCCATGCTCATTTTGGCTCATAGATACCATTGTTGGGTTTTTAGATTTATTCCCAAGATCAAATAAGCATAAAATCATGAATAAATACCAAAGAATAGTGGCGTAAACACACTTACATTGAACAATTTATGGATGCGTTGATCAATAAAATTTTCCTCCAAGAACCTTTGTTGAATTCGGTCAAGGGTTTCCTCCAAGCTCCAAGCTTTGTCTTGAGTTTCCAAGCTCTTGAATAGGTTTCCCTATCACCTCTTGATGATTCCTTGAAGGTGCTAGCCTTATAGAATTAATGTAACAAAAATTCTACAAGTTTTTCCTTTCAAATTTTGGTGAAGATGAAAGAAAATGGAGAGGGAAAATCCTTCACTGCATTCGGCAATGGAGAGAGAATGCAAGCTTGTGTGTATTGTTTCAAAAATAATAATAATTGATATACCAAATATGGTTTGGTATAAGTCAATCAACTTGCTTTGATTTGGAGTGTATTACACACTTTAACCAACTCACATAAACCCATCACAATAAAGTAAAAAAGGTTGACATGTGATGTGATGGTTGATGTGACATATGGGCCCCACTCGATTTCAAATATGAGTGGGCCCGCAAACACCACCGGGCTCGGGTTCGCTAATTCCGAATTAACGAACTTCCGTCGCGACGTAATTAAATCGAATTTAATTAAATAATTATGCCTAGCAAATTTACTATTCACGTGGCTAACGAATTAATTCTAAATTAACTCGTTTGCCCGAATTAAAATCTAATTTTAATTCCGCGTCGAAATCTAATTCCGAATAATATATCGAATATATTATTTTATCGATTAATTCCAAATTAATCTTTCTCTCTCTTCAAATAGTACTTTATCCAAGATAAAGTCTCTCTCCGCAATTAATCTCAGATTAGTTAAGTTCGAATCATACGTCATCGGTGAATCTTCGGGAAGTGACCCAAGAGATCCCTGGATATGTTGGCAGTAAATACGGTCGTCGGACTATCCGAACATGTACGTACCTCGTACTACATTTTTACCAATTTACGAGACAAGGTTGGCTTCTAGCAAATGGCCATGCCTACCCAATTCTCCAAAAATATTCTTAATGGAATATACTATCTATATCAGGCGTAGTATACCATAGTATTACGTATTGTGATCCAGTATCGGATGTCACGTGCAAGGCCTGGGGCTGGAATAGTGTCTGCCTCGTACGAAACACATATCAGATATCAAGCAACTAGTCTCTTTGAATCGGATAATCATGACCTTGTCATATTATCCCGATGGTTGCAACACAATAGAGAATCAGTTCTGAATCTCTGCGTGATCATCATCTCCATATGTCTGAAGTGATACTTCCGTCTTGACATCACATCCAATACACTACGATTCTCAATAAACCCAGTAGAGGCGTACACAGAACCTGTTAAGGCCTTGGATGACCAAAACCAAAGTTTACCGATTGTCGCAAGTACTAGCGATGCAAGTCTAAGGTTAAGACCAAATACACCTACCTTGAAGCGGACTCCCATAGACACCTATACATACTACCAATGGGATTCCACGGGGTCTATCCAGAGTGAAGTTGTTTTCCGTACCATCCGTAAAACACAACCTCCTATCGCACTTGCATAAGTATCATATACTTAAACATATGAGAACTATGTCGTTATGCCCTCACAACGCGCACAAGTGCAATACTTGTCCGTTCCACATTATCGATGTCCAATCTCGATAATACTACGACTAGGGATATTTAATGATTAAACCTTTATGGATTGATACTGTCTCATATCATCTCAATCTGTAACTAATCATAAAGACTTCTATCATTTGTATATCATAGTAAATAAATACAAAACGGTAAAAGACAATTTCATTACTACGTAGTTAATTTCGTACAAAAACACAATGGCTTTTACAAACAGTGACGATATGGGTCATAACTGTCCAACATCTCATTAGCCACACTAGCAGTAAATGCCATATAATTGCTCTTGTCTTTATGAGACTCGTCACCTTCTGAATCATTAAGGGAGGCTGCCATGGCTTTCTTGCCTTTAGCCCTATGGTATGTGGGACACTCAGATTTAATATACTCATATCCTTCACATTCATGGCACTTGACATCACGGGATTTATTATCCATGTCCTCACTAGACTCTCTCCTGCTATACGTACTCTCTCTAGGCACATCCTCCCTATCTTTGTCGCTATTATGGCCACTCTTCTTCAGCTTAAGAAATTTCTTAAACCTTTTAGCAAACAAAGCCAAATCATGGTCCTTGAGGGTATCCTCATCACTAGACAAACTATGAACAACTTCCTTCGCGATAGTTTTGGGCTTTTGATACCGAGGAAGTTTCTTCTCATAAACCTGCAGTTTTCCTAAAAGTTCATCTAAATTAAGCTGATCGATGTCATTTCTTTCCTCGATGGCGGTGATTTTGGGTAGGAATTTTTCAGGTTGAGATCTAAGGATTTTCCTAACAATCCTACTGGTAGGAATAGTCTCACTTATGTTAAAACTTGAGTTAACAATGTCATTAATCTCAGTATAGAATTCATCAAAGGTCTCATCATCTTTCATAAGGGCGATCTTAAACTTAGTGGTTAAATCATGGAGTCTATTATTTTTAGCAGATAATGTGCGTTCATGCACATTCTGCAGGATGTTCCAAGCATCCTTGGCTATCTCACACATTGAGATTCTCCTAAACTCAACAAAACAAACAGTGTCATGTATGGCATTAACAGCCTTGCTGTTCATATTGCTAGCATCAAATTCATCTTTGGTCCAGGTCAATTTGTCTTTAGGGGAAGAGACCTCATCAACAGTAACAACGGTAGGTTTCCAACCGTATTCAACAGTCATCCAAACCCTCTCATCTATGGACTTAAGGAAAGCTCTCATGTGAACCTTCCAATGTAAATATTCTGTTCCATAAAAAAATGTCAGACAATTTAAGGGTTGACTACGTTCCATAGCTAATGGGTCAATGACCGAGTTCAGGCTCTAATACCGATTGAAAATTCACGATAAGCCTAGGTTCTGATCCTATACGGAAATAATCACAATTAATTAAGACAAGTCCAAATTAACATGTCTACGAAAGTCAACAAGAAAACCACAATATAAATTGTGGAAAAGTAAATCAACCACATAAAATCAACATAATAATTTATTTTTGGTTGGATTCGCTCCGCCGAACCACGTAAAACCCTCTTGTCAATTTTATGGTTGTTTTGTCTTTTGCTAAATTTATTTTTGGTCCCCCCTTAACCAAACAAATTCACGATTGGAGGAGGATTGTCCCCGGAGCGTTATCCTGGAACTATCTCTGAAACGGAAATCACTCGTCAACAACCACAATCAATACAACTTATTCCATAAGTAAATGTTCTTTATTGCCGTGGGCTCCAAAGTTCAGGTGCTGGTGGTTCATGTTTCCAAACTTCATGAGGTGGTGTTTCATTCTTAGAACCATTTGAAAAACAGATGGTTTAATTCAATATAAAAATAATTCTGTGATTGTTCACTGTGGATATCACAGTTTCCATTCCACAGTTTTCATCAACAGTCACGATTTCTTCAATCATTGTCAGTGGAGTCTCGGCACCTTATTTGAACTCGGTTTCCTAAATAGATTTATTCTTGGACTAATTCCAATCCATCCTAAATACCATGGTATCTCAAAAGCCAGCCTTGGTGAGCTTCTTCCCTTCATCAGTAATATTTTACACCAATAGTATAAACGCCACAAAAATATTACTGTCTGAATCGAAACCATTGCTTCATAATGGTCGGATAACTATTCGCTCATTTACCACCCAAATCATCTTATTAGAATCGTACCATCTCGCCAGCTTACTAATTGGAGACTCATTAGTTGGCCATTGATGATGGTAATTATATCACTATTTCTCACTTATTTAACCTAATATTTTGTATAGTTTCTAGAGTTTTATGAACGTTTTGATGTGTTTTTATTTATTGTACAGATAAAAATAATATCAAAACTTAATAGAATTAACTCGGGGCTAAAACGATGAAATCCAGAGCAAAAAAGGTCAAAAACGAAAATTTACTGTACGCGTCACGAACTGCAGTCCTAAATTTCAATTTTGCGCAAGTTTAGTATTTTGGCCATAATTTTTTCATCCGATATTCGATTGAGCTGATTCAAGTTGTAAATTAAAGAAGACTCAAATATCTACAACTTTAAAATTTTAAATATTTTCGAATTCTAAATTTTTGAAGACCGAAATTAACGAATAATCCAATTATTTTTGTGTAATTACTAAAGTCATTATCAAAAAATAAAAAAATAGACAATGACAATTTACAATTTTCAAACTTCCACAAAATATGCTTGCATGTTTGGTGGGATGTTTTGTGGAGTGTCTTGTGGCATATTTGGTGGAGTGTTTGGTGGAGGATTTGTGGAGTGTTTGGTGGAGTGTTTGGTGGAGCAATTGGTGGAAGTCTTTAAATTTGCCTATAAATACCAAGTCATTTCATTTGTAATTATCGTGCTTCCTTATGTTTTTGTAAGGAATTTAAGGATTGCATCTTATTTATTTATTTTTTGTAATTTAAATTATGTATTTTTATTTTCAGTAATAGTAGTAGTTTATTTTCTTTTCTTTTCTTTTATGTTTAGTAGTTAAATTTCTGCTGGGGAATGGTGAAGCTTTTATTATTTTAGTTTAGATTAATCTTCCTTATTTATAATATGGAAATTATAATTTAATAATATGGACTAAAAGTTATACCGCTTTAATGACTGGTTTTATTATTTGACATAATGTGACATCGCCTATATGGCCGGTCTTTAGGTGACAGATGATTACCGTCTATATAGCTGGTTTATGGAAAAATAATAACATCGTCTTTATGGTCGGTTGGACTTAATTGAAAATCGGACTTAATTGAAAATCTGACTTAATAAGGATACCGCTTATATAGTCGGTTGGTAATATCACTGATAATTTCTATATTATAATAAGGGAGATTTCTAAATTAGAATTAGTAAAGGTGGATCCCCCAACCCCCGTCATTTTATTTTTATTATAGGGAAATGATGGAACACAATATTCACATACTTAATAATTGATTTAATTATATATTGGGTAATTTTTTAGTTTGTTTATTGAATCTTAAGCTTAATGCTTCTTGTTGTCTGATCACCAATAAGATTGATGTGGTAAACTTAAAACGAACTTGGAAAAGGGATTTTAAGTTTCAGCCTTAGATTTAATAGCTCACGATCTTCCTTGAGAATAGATAACTCTTTAATAGATTTCCTTACTGTATAGGAATATACCTGTCGGGCGTGGGTAGCCATAATTGGAACTTGCACTTAATAAATTCAGGTAACTTGGTTAACATAGGAATATGATTAATTGGGTTATTTGGGTGTTTGCATCTGACCATCAGAAGAGGCTTTTGCATATCTTCGTGTTCCACGTTAGCAAACTGAATGATTACACATATATAAGAAAATCAATTCATCATTAGAATAATATTGTGTCAAGTCACAACCCTAGATATTTGAGTCTTTTGTTTATTTTCTTTAGTATTTTCTTTTATCTATTTTATTTATTTATTTATTCAGTAAATTCACATTCAACCAACAAATCAAACAATCATTCTCTTCTCCCTTAATTAGATATCGGTAAATAAATAGTATCAATAATTAATAATAATAACAGGAATTAAGTCCTTGTGGGATCGATATTTTATACTACTTGAACGATACGTGCGCTTGCGTTATACGCATGTGATTACGCCGGTCAGCCATCCAGACCGAAATTTAGAGTTTACTATGGATAAGATGATATTTTCCCAGAAGATAATACTTTCTATCATTCCTGTGATCGTAGAGCTCTTTCCGCAGACTCAGTCCATCGAAGTCTAGAAAGCAATACCATTGATAGAGCCTGGCAACTCTTCACTACTATCCAAGAGTCATCTAGAAGTATCGTTCAGGGCTACAATAAAATCAAGTTTCCTGATTGTCTCAAAATCCAAATCATCGACGGTCTCATTCCAATGTCTTTACATCTGAAACGTCAATGGGAAGATCATTCGAAGATGATCATGTCCTTGCAACGCAGCCAAGTTATTATATTCCATAATGTAATCTTAACTGTTATATTTTTTTATTTTGTTGGCATTATTGCATTTGTTTGATTATACATGAGTGTCAATAAATTCTTCTTTCTCATTTCTCAAATGCCAAAGTTCTAATGTCTTCGTCTTATTGACTCAAGACGATGTTATAACTGTGACAGGAGGTTCATATTATGTACAACCGTAAAAATCACGTCAGATGCAGCTACAGGAATAGTGATGGGGGTAATTGTCAAAACTACTAGAGGTATAAGTTTAGAACCCTCGTTATCCTCAACAATCGACGAAACACCAGATAAAGCTTTATCAAATTCAAGATCTATCGACTGAGGTCTCTCTTTACTATTACTCAACATTCTCACGCATCGTCAAACTATCTCTCTCCTACGATGAGTACCAGTACCACAGCCACGTCTATATATTTTCCTACGGATATAAAACTACCTTTTTAATACCCTCATCCCTGGAGCGAGCCCAACCCTAGAAAAAGGTTCGCGAATAAATTTAGCCCGAGCATTCTATATGTCAAACCAACCAAACAAATATACACAATTAATACATCACAAGTTACAAATACATGAATTATACATATTTTTTTAGGATTTACAACACAAATCTTAAAAATATGTAAATGATGACTCAAATTTCTGGACCAACCCAAAAATACAACTGTGGCATGTGGTTACAATTCTGATACTGCTTCTGCTGTGCTCGCGAACTACCTGGAATGTTTGGGGGAAAAGAGCTCAACAAGTAATGCACTCATACTCTCAACATGACCTCACCAACAAAATATATATATATATATATATATTATAATATGTGAAAATAACATATACTATAATATCATCTCAAGCAATTATCCCACAACAATACAAACATTCATCAAACATGGTTGCTAATCCGGGTCCAGTATAACTGTGGATTGAAACCAATGGAAGAGTCTCTCTCATACCCCCAAGGTTTCCAACCATATCAATCAGCAAAATATGTGTGAGTGGGTTAAAACCAATGGGAGAGTCCCTCTCATATCCGCAAGGTTTTTCACCATATAATCTTGTAAAATATCTCATCATATCTCATCTTATATCCGACCACTATTATACAAAACCCGACATCACAATACAACAACATGTATCATCCAATACAATCACATCTCACATCTAATCCATCAATCTCATCTCAACAATCATGAATTCATATTTATAATGCTTTCAATTATACAAACGCGGCGACGCGTGGAGCGCGTAGGCAGCAAGTTGCTGGCACGTGGGGGCGCGTCCGACGGTGGATCGACGGTGGTCCGACGACGTTGGATGCGTCTCGTCGAGTGGATGCTGCAGATGTGGTCACTTGCCAGAAACGGAGATCGGACGACGTCGAAAAGTCCATTTTCTCTATATGTCCATGTACTTTCTCTCTCTTCTGAATAATCCACTCTCAATTACTTTCTCTCTCTAAAACAACATAAAATTATTCTCAAAACTCTATTTGAGACGAACAAGGCAATCAAATGGTCCTGGAAGATTCTGATTGGCAAGTGTTTTGTTTGTTGTTCTGCTAACTCTACTTCCCAACCAAACTGCCCATGAAGGATCTTCTGACAAAGCAACGAATTATTCAACAGCAAAGTAAGAATATCAGCACAGCAAACAATTTCTGGACATGTCTTTTTCACGACAGTTTCCATGATATTAATAACTTTGAAACCTATTTGCTAAAATATTATTTGGCAATGCAACATGTGGAAGAATAATAAAAAAAATAAGGAGAGAGTTGATTTTAAGATGTTGATCTATAATTGCAATCGTAAGAGCAGCTTCAAGAAGATAATGAAGATAAGCCATATGTGAGATAATTAATTATTTGATAGAAGAAGACAAGAAGTTGGGTGAGTGTGTTTGTTTGAATATGAAATAATAGAACATCATTATTGATGTTAATGGAGGTGGGGTGTGTTAGGTTTTGAAATAATTGATATGAAATGGGAAAAAAAATAAGATATTACAAAATATTTGTGAATATTACATATTAAACTCAAAGCTTCAAGCTTAAATTAATTGTATTTATCTACCACTATATCTAAGGTGTATATATTTATAAAATTTATACATTAATTTAACTAACTTCTTAAAACTTCAAAAGTAATAAAAAAAATTTAAATTAAAATTATACTTTGTAAATTTTTTTTAGAACCACCACCAGTTGATCAGGTGCTGGTGGTTCATGTTTCCCGTGAGAAAATGAGTGGCTCTTCTTTTTTGAAAGCGATGAACGTCTTTATTGCGCAACATGTGCTCAGGATTATGAGGTTGTATACATTGTTTGAAAAGCAAAAAATTGCAGGCAATCTTGCTGGATGGGCCAAAGTTGCTTTCAATCTTTCTTACTTTCATGCCGCTCATGTAAGTTGTTTATACATTGCCATTCCAGTTTTCACTTTCATTAATTTTAGGGTTATTATATATCATTTTAATTTTAAAAATTTAGAATTAATAAATAGGTATAAGATCGAAGTATTGACGTACGGGGTTTTATTATAAATATTTTTATTTTTATTGTAAAGTATGAGAGGGTATTTCCTTAATTTCACCAAACATAAGGGAAATTTCATTCATTTACTTAATATAGTAAAAAATGTTATACCCCAATGATCCTTAACTCAATTTTTATTTCCTCATTTCCGAAGTAGTGAAATGATCAAGTATTAACTTGTTGATAATGTGTTCGAATCCTAGCAACAACTTATCTGTTAGATAACACTAGATCTGGCTACCGGTTCAGTTCGGTTCTGAATCGGAATCGAACCATACGGTTTCAGTTCATTTTTTTTTATAAAAAAAAAAATGTAAATTAAATTTTAAAGAAATTTGTAATTGAATATTATTATCAAATAAATACAAAAATTAAAAATTAAAAAATATTTATTTGAATTTTAATAGTGAAACCGAACGGTTCCAACAATTCGGCCATGGTGGGAAACCTAACCGAACCGTAGGTTCAGATTTCGGTGTCAGTTCCGAACACAACCTATATTAAGACTGTTAGAGATTGAGGTAAATATTCTTTGTATTTCAATCTAAATATAATTACAACATAACAGTCTTTATATAGGCAATATAAGAAAACTAAAATAGGAAAGAAATTCTAAATGTATATACAAACAATATAAATCGTCAATTGCCTAAAATATAGATTGATAATATGAATGTAATTATAATTTCCGTTTTGATAATATTCTTAACAATGACTTTTTCTAAAACCTACTTACAGCGAGAGTTTTCTGCGTGGCTTACAACCTTCAGTAATGATAAGTCATAAATATTATATAAACTGATGTGATATACTTGTATTGTAAAAAAGTAATAATAAAACAACTGTGATAGAATCAGAAAATTTTGTCAAACTCGCGTAGCATTAAAACATTGGCTAGGATACAAGCTGTTGTATAAATTTTTTCAAATTTGCTTTGACCCATTAGAGAAAAATCTTTCCTTTGATTAATATACAAAGGATGCCTGAATTACAGAATAACTAGAATACATTTCAAAAAGTCTCTCTTACATTTTATATAAATATTATACATACAATTTGTACTTACTTGAACACATATTTCCGATAAACTGGTGACTTGCTGGTGCTTCAGGTGATCGGAGCCTTATGGTACTTTTATGCAGTAACAAGACAGACTGTATGCTGGAGAAAAGCCTGCAGCATATATCAAAGCGGATGTGATCGCATTTCTTTTTACTGCAACGACAATTCAGGAAAATTTCCATTTTCAAATGAATTTTGCTCTAAAAATACACAAAATACAACTGCATATGATTTTGGAATATTTCGTGATGCTATTCAATCCGGAGTCTTAGTGGAATCAAATTTATTTAAGCGGTTCATAGCTTGTTTTCGGTGGGGCTTGCAAAATCTCAGGTTTTTTTTTTTCTTTTTTCTTTTTAATATGCTTTTCTCTCTTGTGCTTATGTTTTTAAGTATTGAGGCAAATCCAACATTGGGCTCAATTTGATTTGCAGTTGTTTCGGTCAAGGTCTCTCATTAAGTACCAATCTCTTGGAAAACATCTTTGTCATGTCCATTACCATATCTGGTGTGGTGTTGTTTTTCTTTTTGATTGGAAAAGTGCAGGTAATAATTGGTTCATATCTACAGTTTCTTGTCTCTCTAATTTGTTCAATCATATTTCTTATTCCGAATTTTGTTCAAAGTAGATGTATGTCCAATCTGAAACTGTAAAATCAGAGGAGAGAAATCAGAAGATACACGAATTAAATCGGTGGGTGCTCTTTAAAAAGTTCGATCCCAAAGTCCAAGATCAGGTCAAAAGATACCGATCACAAGAATGGCGAAAAACCAGAGACATTCATGTTGAATATTTGCTCAATAATCTTCCGGACTATATCGGACAGGACATAAAACATCTACTCTGTCTAGACCTTCTAAAGAAAGTGAGTTTTGTCTACATGCAAATATTCTTCACCATTATGTTATCATTTTTTCCCGAAATTGTTAGATAACGAAAGAAAATTTAGAATTTCATTCAATCTTATTCTTCAGTTGTATACACATATAGGTAGCAGAGTTCAGAAGGTGGGGAGATGCAGCATTGGCAAATTTGTGTAATCATGTAAGGCCAGTTTTCTACACAGAGCGGTCTTACATTATCCGGGAAAGGGAGCCAATTGATCAAATGCTCTTCGTGCTGCAAGGCAGGTTATGGACCTACACCTCCGCCTGGAGCAGTGCTGCTTATAACAATAGCAATCGTTTGAAGGATGGCGATTTCTGGGGCGAAGAGCTTGTCGATTGGGCTCTGAGGGCTAACCACGACTCAGCCAGCCTCCCATTCTCCGACAAAACGATTCAAGCACTCACCAATGTTGAAGCTTTTGTTCTTTTAGCTGATGATTTGAAAAAGTGTGTTTTGATCAATAACCACATGAGAGCTCGTTGGGGACCCTTACAGGTCTCATAGGTAGCATGACGAAATTTAGAACATTTACCTTAATCTTTCGGATTATTGAAATTATTATGTTTAAATAAACATTTACTTTAATATTTCTTATTTTCCAAATAATTAATATGATTTTTCCCCCTTAAAAATATATATAATTTAACCAAGACAATTTAAATTTTTTCGCTTAAGACCCAAAAAAATTTGAGCCGCCAGTTCCTAACACATCATTATTTGCAGCTTAAAATATTTTTTGATTTCAGATTGAAAAAAACATTATTGTGATTTTTTTTAACAAGACTTTGGAGGACTAGTGATAATCTAGGAACGTGTATATTTTTTAACGCATGTCAAAATTAAGAGTGGCAATGGATAGAACTCCAATCACCGCAAATTTGATTTTGTATGAACAAAACTCTTCCAATGTCATAAAGAAGACCCACAAAAAACTTGTAAACCCTTAAGATGATTCATTGTAGTGCTCTGCTAGAACGGAGACGCCACCAAAATTATCACGTCTTAGATAAGTCGAAGCTGAAACGAAGAAGAATCTGTCCCTTAAGCTTAAAATTCAGCCATAGCCATTTTTTCTTTGAAAAAAAAATCGAAATTGCCACGTCAGTAAGTGTCACGTCAGTAGTGCCACGTCAGCAGTGCCACATTAACGGTGCCTGGAAAATTTCAGATAGGTCCCTGAATTTTCTGGAAATTATAATTTATCCCTTATACTTTCAAAAAATTTCAATTTAGTCCCTAAGCTTTTTAGAAATTGCAACTTAATCCCTAAACTTTTCCGTAATTATACTTTCACCCATGTACTTTTGGAAATTGCACTTTTATTCCTGTAATTTCTGAAATTTGTAATTTGATCCCTGTGTCGGATTTTGACAAACGAAGTGTCATTTCCACCATTTTCAACCATTACGGACGCAACGGTGAGGTCTGTTTTTTGAAATTCTACTTACAATTTTTATGATGGATGGGGGCAACGAAAAATGATTTTGTTAACCAGTACCAACTATTTCACATGGAGAGAAAGGATGAAAGACCTTCTGTATGTGAAGGACTATGACGGATCGGTATTTCTGGAGGAGAAACCAGAAGGAATATCCGATGAAAAGTGGGCTAACCTTCACCTGAAAACATGCAGTACTATTCGCCAGTGGATCGACGATAGTATCGTCAACCATGTCAGTGAAGAAACAAATGCACGTGTCTTATGGAGAAAGCTGAATGAGCTTTTCCGAGCAAAGATTGGCAACAACAAGCTGTACTACATCAAGAAGATGATGGGTTTAAAACACCAAGAAGGTAAAGCTGTGGCGGACCATATCAACGATTTCCTCGGCACCATGAAAGAACTGTCTGGATTGGGCATAGACTTCGGTGATGAGGTAAATGACTTAATACTCCTTAATACGTTACCATAATCTTGGGAAATGTTCAGATCTACTGTGATCAATTCAACCACAGATTGGAAATTCACTATAGAGATGGCAAAGACCAGGATCTTCTAGGAAGAAAATAGGACGAGAATGTAGGAGTCTGCATCAGCCTCAACCTCAGAAGCTTTAGTGACAGAGAATAACACCATAAGGGGGAGGAGTAAAAGCCGAGGCCCAGGGATATTGAGTGCTATCACTGTAAGAAGAAAGGTCATATGAAGAGGGATTGCTACAAACTGAAGAACGAGCAGTACATGAGAGATGGTGACTCTAACCAAGAAAGAGTTGCTACTACCACCGAGAAAACCTCCAAAGATTTCTGCATAATCTATGAAGAAGATGTTGTGAATCTTGTCAGCCACGAGACCAGTTGGGTGATAGATAGTGGTGCTGTAATACCTTATAAAAAAAAGTGAAGTTACAACTGTGGGGCAGAAAAAAAAATGTGTGCTTATATATAAAAGAAACACGTAGAGAAGATTATTTATTTTTTTTTTCATTTCTTCTTTCTCTCTCATCTTCCTTTCTCTCACTCACTGCCAAATCTTCAAGTCGCCGCCGCCGTTCCACCGCCGGCCACCAGCCGCCACGCGCCAGACCTCCAGAAATCTGCCGCCGTCAGCTTTCCATAGCCGCCGAGATCGAGCCGATCGGACACCGGACGCGCCTCCACGCGCCGCCGGAAGGGAACGACACGTCGCCGGTGTTTCTGCATTTTCCGGCCACCTCCGATCACTTCCGATGGCCACCTCCGGCGAGTGGGCACTTTTCAGGCTGATATCTTTCCAACACCGGTGGTCACTTCCCGATCCGACATCGTTTGGGTTGTTTTCCATTTTATAATTACCGGTAATTCGGGAATATTACTAGAATTTGAGATCCGACCGTTGGATCGGCGATCCGAACATATCAGATCGTTGCTCTCGATTATACGAGCGTTTTGGTATATATATCCACCGTTGAAATTATCTGGTTGTGGGGCCCGATTTTTGGATGTGGGGCCCGATCTTCGTTGTGGGGCCCGCTTACCTCGTTAAGCGTATCAGCAAGTTCCGAAGCCGTCGCCGTGATCCTTGAGAGGTTGCTGACTAGTGGATCTTTCTTTGAGAATTTGGAGATCGTTGGAGCTCGGTATGTGATTATTACTGTTTTTGGGGTGTAAATGATAGAATTGGAAAGTTTTGGATATAATTATAAATTTGCATAATTAAGAGGGTAAAATTATAAATTCTGGTTTTTAGGGGTTAAATAGTAATATTTAAGAATTGTAGGACTATTTTGACATATTAGAAAAGTATAGGGGCTAAAATGGAAATTTAGAAAGGTTAAGGGGTAAAATCGTAATTTTGGATATATTGAGGGACCTGATCGTAATTTTACATTTTCCAGATTCTTGGCGAGAATACAGATTTATTCAGAGCATTTGCATGGATAGAGGTAAGTACACTCTGTGGTGATTCTCTTAACATATTGTTTGATGATTGATGGTTGTTGTGAGAGTCGATATATATATATATATATAAATATAATGGTATATTATATATATATTTATATTAATTATATTTTGTTGAGATATGATGTTGAGATATTGAAAGCATGATAAATAAGAAATCATGATTATTGAGATGAGATTGATGGATTGGATGTGAGATGTGATTGTGTTTGATGATGTGTGCTGATGTGTTACGCTGCCGGGTTTTGTATAATAGTGGTCGGATTTGAGATGAGATGTGATGATACATCAGATGATATGAGATGATAGAAAACCTTTGGAGTTGTCATTGAGGTACTCTCCTATTGGTTTTGATATGGTGGGAGTACGGGGGCTTCCTCATTGAGTATATTTTACTCACATTTTACGAGTTGATATGGTTGGAAACCTTGGGAGTTGTCATTGAGGTACTCTCCCACTGGTTTCAATCCTCTGTTATACTAGACCCGGATTAGAAACCATGTTTGATGGGTGTTTGTATTGTTGTGGGATGATTGTTGTGATGATTGTTGTGATGATATTTTAACATATGATATATTCATATATTATATATGTTTGTTGGAAAATTTATTGAGTAATCGATAGCATGAGAATATAATGGTGAATATTAAATTGAGATACAATTGTATATTTGTACTATGAATTGAAATATTGAGAACTATGTGAATTTGAGATGAGTTGATGGATGTAATGAGATGAGATGTGTTGTTATGAGTATATTCTGCTTGAGTTAGCTGTTATGTATCTTAACTGATATTTTCATATATATATATTAATTACTATATATATATTCCTATTTTGTTGGTGAGGTCATGTTGAGAGAATGAGTGTTTACTTACTGAGCTTTTTAAGCTCACTCCCCTTTTCCCCCAAACATTTCAGGTATTTCGCGAGCATAGCAGGAGCAGTACCAGATTTGGATCCACGTGTCACAGTTGTATTTTAGGGTTGGTCCAGATATTTGAGTCGTCACTTGTATATTATTAAGTCGTGTTGTAAACAATGTATCTGATGCATATTCCATGTATTTGTAATCTATGATGTATTATTGTGTTAAACTAAATGGTGAGTTTGACATATAGATTGCTCGAGCTGAAGTTGATCGCGGACCTCTTTCTAGGGTTGGGCCCGCCCTAGGGAGGGGGTCGTGACAGGTGCCTCCATACACGCCACATCTCGCAGAGACTTATTTTCATCTTACACACCAGTGGACTACGGTCCTGTAAGGATGGGGAAAGACGGACAGTCCAAAGCCGTCGGTATTGGAGACATCTGCCTTGAAACAGACAACGGGACAATGCTATTGTTGAAGGGAGTCAAGCACATCCCAGACATCCAGTTAAACCTGATCTCAACAGGTAAGCTGGATGTTGAAGGTTTCTGCAGCACCTTTAGTGACGGCACCTGGAATCTCATTAAAGGATCAATGGTGGTGGCACGAGGTAAGAAAGACTTAACTCTGTATTTGATGCATGCTAAGCTTTCCAATAGTAGCATAAATACAGTTAACAGTAATGAGGCAACCGAGCTATGGCATAAAAAGCTCGGTCACATGAGTCAAATGGTGATGGAGATACTACACAGGCGGAATGTTCTTCCGGAATTGAAGAACTCACACTTACGGAAGTGTGAACACTGCATGGCTGGAAAGCAGAACAGAGTATCCTTCCAGAGCTCCCCACCTCAGCGGAAATTGGAGGAACTAGATCTCATACATTCATATGTATGTGGTCCGATGCAGACACGAACACTTGGTGGGTCATTTTACACGAACACTTGGTGGGTCACTTTACTTTGTGACATTCATAGATGATCATTCAAGGAAGATTTGGGCATATATCTTGAAGAGAAAAGATCAAGTGCTGGGAGTGTTCAAGAAGTTTCATGCTCTGGTGGAGAGAGAAACCGGCAAGAAACTTAAATGCATGAGAACAGATAACGGTGGAGAATACAGAGGTCTATTTGATCAGTACTGCAAGACGCAAGGAATCCGAAAACACCTCAGCTTAATGGCCTAGCTGAGAGGATGAACAGAACCTTGTGCAAAAGGTTCAGAAGCTTGCTGTCACAAGCCAAGCTGCCGAAGACAGTTTGGGGGGAGGCACTCAACACAGCAGTACATGTTTTGAACATGTCCCCAGCGGTCGCACTAAAAGGTAATGTTCCTAACCAAGCTTGGACAGGTAAAGAAGTGTCATATGAACACTTGCATGTCTTTGGGTGCAAAGCTTTTGTACACATCTCAAAGGACAAGAGATCTAAGCTTGATGCAAAGACGCGACAGTGTGTCTTTATTGGTTATGGTAATGATGATTTCGGCTACAAATTATATGATCCTGTTGAAAAGAAGATTGTCAGAAACCGAGATATTGTCTTTGTGAAGACTATTCCATAGAATATATCAGAAAAAAGATGAAGATAATGCCCCAGCAATACATAGATGTGAATCCAGCACCTCACACACCGGTGCCAGTACGAGTTGAAGATGAGGTTCCCAGACATGAGGGTACAGGTGATGAAGCTCCCAGAGATGATGATCATGATCAACCAACAGTACCAGAAGCTACACCAACAGTTTCATAGAAAAGGTCTGACAGAGAGAGGCGACCTTCAACCAGATACTCTGCATATGAGTATGTGCTGCCTATTGACGGGGGAGAACCCGAGAGCTGCCAGGAGGCTGTGGAAACAGAAGACAGAGAAAAGTGGGAGGAATCCATGCAAGATGAGATGAAATCTTTGCATGACAATCACACTTTTGAGTTGGTGAACTTGCCAAAAGGCAAACGAGCTTTGAAGAACAAATAGGTGTACAGGGTGAAGCAACATGAACATATTTCACAACCCCGATACAAATCTTGACTAGTCGTCAAGGGATTCAATCAGATGAAAGGCATTGACTTCGATGAAATCTTCTCTCCAGTTGTGAATATGTCATCCATCAGAGTGGTACTCAGCTTAGCAGCAAGCCTTGATTTGGAGATCGAGCAGATGGATGTCAAGACCGCATTTCTTCATGGAGATCTGGAATAAGAAATTTAAATGGAGTAACCAAAAGGCTTCAGAGTCAGCAGGAAAGAGGACTATGTGTGCAGACTCAGGAAAAGCCTCTACGATTTGAAACAGGCACCGAGACAGTGGTACGTGAAGTTTGATTCAGTTATGGGGGAGCAGGGATACAAGAAGACTACTTCAGACCAATGTGTTTTCGTTCAGAAATTTTTCTGACGATGACTTTATCATCTTACTGCTATATGTAGATGATATATTGATAGTTGGCCGGAATCAATCGATGATTGATAATTTGAAGCAGCAACTGAGTAAGTCTTTTGAGATGAAAGACTTGAGGCCAGTAAAGCAGATTCTTGGCATCAGGATCGGCCGTGATCGGAAAGCTATGAGGTTATACTTGTCACATGAGGAGTACATCAAGACGGTACTTCAGAGATTCCAGATGGATAAGGCTAAAGCGGTTAGCACTCTTTTGCTACCCACTTTAGATTGAGTACACAACAGAGTCCATCTACTAAGACAAAGAAGGAGGAAATGAAACATATTCCATACACCTCAGCAGTGGGAAGTCTTATGTATGCCATGGTGTGCACGAGGCCACACTTAGCACATGCAGTTAGATTGGTCATCCGGTTTATGTCAAACCCAGAAAAAGAACACTGGAATGCTGTCAAATGGATTATGCGGTATCTACGAGACACATCCAAGATGAAATTATGTTTTGGAAGTAGCGACAAGCCAGTGTTGATGGGCTACACCGATTCAGATATGGCATGAGATGTAGATACTCGAAAATCTACTTCGGGGTATCTGATTACTCTCTCAGGAGGAGCTGTGGCATGGCAGTCGAGGTTGCAGAGATGTGTTGCACTTTCTACAACAGAGACAGAATTCATTGCAATGACAGAAGCTTACAAGGAATTACTATGGCTGAAGACATTCGTCCAGGAATTGGATTTCAAGCAGGATAAGTACATTTTATACTACGATAGCCAGAGTGCTATCTATCTCGGTAAAAATTCCATATTTCACTCAAGAACAAAACATATCGATTTGAGGTATCACTGGATACGGGACGTCCTGAGCTCAAGGCTGATAGAACTCAGGAAAATTCATACCGATGACAACGGTGCCGATATGTTCACCAAGGTTTTTACTGAATGAGAAGCTTGAAATCTGTCAGAGTGGAGATACATAGAACTACGATTGGCTTGATCCCAACTCAGGGTAATTAGGCAGTCATACAGATGGAGCCAGTGGAGGATCCTTTTGAGGATCCGATTTGGATGATTGATGGTCGGCTCAGATTTTGAGGAAATCTTCACCGAGGGGGAGATTTGTTGAAGACAGCTTTGCATGGCTGTTGAAAACAGCCATGCAAAACATGTGTGTGTGTGTGCCTTTTGTTTATGAAGTGCAGCTTTTGTGTGTGTGTGCCAACAAGCTGTGAAAATGTGTGAACAGTGCACACGTTTTCTAGCACTATAAAAAAGGCCTTAAACCTTCATTGTAAATCATCCCATAATTATAAGGATAGAGAGTAAAGAAAGTGTTGAGAGTTTTTTGTAAAGCATTGGCGTTGCTTTGTAATTCTTTTGTTAATGTAATAAAAGAATAGTTTTTTCTCATTTTCTCCTCTCATGTGTGTGTTTAATCACAACACTAATAACCAAAAAAATAATTTGGAAGGTGGTGACTTTTGGGACCAAGAAGTTATACAATGGGTTAGGCGGGTGAATGTTGATCCTGACTCTTCAAATCTTGATACATCACACGTAACTATTCAAGCTTTAACAAAAGTTAAAGCTTTTGTTCTTGTGGCAGGTGATTTGAAAAACTGTTACTGCTCATTTTGCAAATCAAAGCAGCTCATCGTAGAACATTGTTCAGGCGGAACAAAATTGGAGAAAAAAATTATTGATGAACTTGATGTTGTGATTCTCTGATCACTGGAGAGTGTTTTGTGAGGAAAAATAAATAATCTATGTTGACGGGTGATTTTCATCCAAGAGGCAGTTTCGAGATAACCCTTCCGAGACAATCCTCATTCAACCTTGAAATTATTTGGTTATGGGGAGACCAAAGTCAAATTTAGTAAAATGTGAGAAAAATACACAAAAATTGACAAGATAGTTTAACGTGGTTCGGTGGAGCTTGTCCAGCCTACATCCACAGTCACAAAGTGGGTGGGGATTCTTTTTGTATTACCAAACCGAGCTCGACCGACCTGTTTTAATGAAGGCCTAAGGAAACTGAGCATGTTGTTCTCTCTCGATATTTCTTACAAGTAGTTTTCAAATGAAAATTTTCGTAACCCTTACAAAAATGATCAACATTCCCTTATATACTACTCAATACATGGCAATGTTCCAATATCTTTGTGACGCCATCTCTGCAGGTCTACGGATTTCCGGCGATTTGACAGGTTCTCTCCCCCAATCTGCCATCGCCGAAATTAAAACATACCCTCTGAATTCCTATCACATCATGCAGTAAAAGTACATTGTCAGACATTTTTATTAACGATGACAGTCTGTCGAATTTCGAATGTGAGAATTTTGTACGGAAAAATCTAACTGCTCTGATCCCACGTCGGTTTTCAGGAGGTCGGTCAGACAATGAGCTGAACTATCCCTGCCATTCCCCGACCTGACCCAGAATATCCGAGCTCATTATCCCGATCATGGGAGAAGATAGAAATTATCCGAGCTATCGGGCCATTGTGGTCGGTCTCGCCTCCGATGTTATCGGCCTTTAAGAACTGAATCATACGGTGTCCTCTGGTTGGTCAAATCTGGGAGACTGCACCACCCGGGCCCCACGTCAGGTCAAAGATCGACACCTGCCTTTTGACCCCTAGTCCTCCGGATGAGTGGAACTTCCTTCTTTGCCCTTACCGAAATGCTCAGAAACCTTAGTCGCAAAAATCCTCATCAACAATCTCTATTATTAATTGAATAGAATTTACAAGTATTACAAAACTTGTACAAAAAAATCTCACACATTAATTATACTTTTTAAGCTCTTCTATTTGGAACTTACCCTCTAAACTCTCGTACTTTGAGCTTCTTGTTGTGGATGATTTGAGCTCTCAATTTATAGTCAAAATAATGGCTCAAATATCAACAAATGAATAGTTTCCACCTAAAATTATTTATAATTTTGCACCAATTTTTTAAACTCCACCTAAAATAATTTTGAATGATTTTTGGAAGTGAATTCGTGCATGTCATATGCATGCTTTGCAGCTGGATTCAACACTTGAAGAGTTATGTCAAGAACAAAAATGATGAAAGTTAGGGTGGGATTTTGGTTCGGTTTTATATTTTTTTAAAAAAAATAATTAGTTCGGTTTTGAAACAGTTTGGTTTTGGAGTTCGATATCATTCAATTTTTGTCAAATTTCAATTTGGTTTGGTTTGGTTTGATAATTTTGTTCGGTTGGGATATTATAACCTGTTAAATTAAACGATGAAATATCACTATATTAATTTACAATATATAATGTGATGCTTTGAGATGTCCTAATATATTTTTAAAAAATTATTCAATTTATAACTAAAAATCATGTGTTAGATTTGTTAGATTTTGTATAAAGACTTGTGGACATAATGTGTTCATTAGGAAATATAAAAAATAATCAAAATTAAACCATCCACATATAATTCAGCAGAGATTGCACATTAGAGTTAGCATCCACCAAATCTTGTCCTTAACGGGCGTGGTTTTGTGGTGTAGGATTCAAGATTTGGTCTTCAAGTCCTGAGTTCGAATATAGGGAGAGTGTTTCTTGTAAGAGTATAAAATAGTCGGGGTTTTAACTGCTCTGCCTAAACTTGTAATAGATAATTTAATGATAGAATTTCCAAAAAAAAAAAGAAAGAAAAAACCACCATATCTTGCTTCTCAACACATTGGCTCATCATTTAACATACCAACTCATAAAAAAACACAAGATAATCAAAAAAAATTTAAAAACAACACAATTTACAGGATGATGCTTGTTGTCATATACCCATCGTGTGACCCGTTAAACACTGGGAAAAAAATTGTTGTACAGTAGTCTCTGGACTTATTGGATTGGAATGTTGTAAGTTTTCATCAAAATATATATATTTCTTTTAAGGGTTTAAATTCATCAATATTTCATATTATTTAGTAGAGAATATTGATTGAGATATATTTAATGTATAAATATTTTAATGAGAATATATTTCAATTTATAAGTTGATTAAACTCGGAAATTGAAATTGAAGTCGGTTATCAAATAAAATTCTAAAGGCTAGCTAGCATTTGCAGGCGTGGCAGCTGTCCTGATGACAACTTCCGAAGGTCGAAGATCAATATAACTTCCATCATCATCATCATCATCATCATCATCATCTACTGTTAACAAAGTGGTTAACTTAACTAGTCCCATTTCTCCAAATAATCATATCTTGGTAGTTGGTACCTGATTCATGCATCTTGATAAGTGGCTATAATTAGCCATATGAACTTCCAAATAACAACCAATCTTGGTGCTCAATCTTTGCACGCATGTGCCTCAAGTTGACATTTGTGCACTGTTAAATGACTTGAAATTCTCGTTATTGCCATTATTGTAGGCGTTAGGTGTTAAAGGTGTTTGAGAGGAACAGCTCTGCAATTGAGGAGAAAATGAGAGAGAGCGAGAAAGCGGATTTTTAATAGGGGTGGTAATTTGGACTATGATTCGTTTATTCATTTAATTCGATTCATTTTAAAACGATTCAAGAAATTATGACTAATTATCATTAAAAAATAATAATAATATTAACGATATTTAATAAAATATTTTTAATAAATATATTAATTTAAATTATTATATTAAATAATATCATAACTAAACAAATATATTCATATTTAATTTTCATTTAATTCACTCATCGAATACGAATCTTGATAATACGAATCTTTTATATTTAGATTCTATTCGTTTATGATTTGATACAAATTCGATTCGTTGATTCGTTTTGTCATCCCTAACTTATAAGGAAGAAGGGTAAATTCCGTCCAAAAAAAAATGTGTTAATTTCCTAAGAATTTATTGCCAAAAAAAAAAAAACAATAGTGACCAATTGAATTAAATGTTACAACAATTCAACATCCCTGAATATATCCCTTCCTGAATCATTTTCCGGATTGAAAATTTTTATGCTAAGCTTAACAAAAGCGATAGTCAAAAACTTCAATGTTAATGGGATTTTGATTTTGAATTATGCAGTAGCAGTATGAAACTTGGTAGGTTTGTTCAGTTCAACTACTATCACACTAATATTGTCAGTGCTGCCCCGAGACATGGCTAGTTCTGCCAGCACTGCCGCTGCCCTCGTGGCTCGATCTTGGTTCCCGGCGTCAAGGGAGGTGGCCCACTTTATCCGGCCACTGAAACACCTTCTGACTACTTGGCATGCTACTTCATTTGATACAACATCCCATAAGCCATCACTGGCTAGTATCAGGAACTCATCATGTTCGGTTCTTTTAGTCACAGTCACTTCCGGCTTTGATATCACAAATGGTTTAAGATATTGATCACCTAAATGGATCAAAGATTAGTAATAATTTAATGCATGAAACCAATCTCACCATGGCTGCGACTTTGTCCGAAAGGCATTCCCGAATAGGCAAAGTAGCGGGTACTTCGTCTTGTCGGGCATATCCGTCGGACAAAGTAGCAGGCTGTAATTTTAAAATATCAAATGATTAAGGGTTATAATTTTTTTTAAATTATAATATTAATAATGATGAAATTACATAATATAACTACATACCTATACCAATAGATCTGGAGGTGGCAAGAACTCCTAGTATTCGGGGACCGTTCCAGTTAATGACCCTTCCTCCAGCAGCTTCTACTCTCTTATGTTCATCAGGTCTGTCAGGCTTTGAACAAAATCCATGTCAATAAATAATTTTTATGAAAATATATAGAAATTGTTGTATCCATGGAAAATATATAGAAATTGATTCATCTTCGTTGGCATAACATGTGTGTGTGTGCAAGAAACCTGGTGTATTCCATTTGAAGGGGAATATATAACGAGAAAATATAAAATTACTGTAGAAAAATGGACCAATTTTAAGAAAAAATTGCGGAAACATGAAATATCGGACATAAATATAGCTGGATGCCATTCATGACATTAGGATGAAACTGAATTTTTGAAATGATCGATCAACATGAGAAGATCATAATGTTGAGTATGGTTTAGTGATAATAGATTTATTTGTCAGATTTTAAATTTAAGTTTAAAGTGTATTTCTTATAAAAATTTAAGAAAATTGAAATTTTAAATTAAGTTTCCAAAATTTCCCTAAATTTGTGATATTGCTGCAAATCTAAACTCTTTGCCCTTTTTTTCCGCTAATTAAAAATATAAAAATAAAATTTGAATCCAAGATTCCGATATCTGTGCTGCTACAGTCAAGCTCTCGTCAACCTTTCATTCCAAATCAAATGAATTCAACTTTGGTCCTTTTTTTTTTAATATATGCTTCCTTCCGTGATAAAAATTTTGGGGGTGATTTACTCTAATAGATTTAAGATTCGAATTTCATTATTATTTTTTTAAGGCCATATTCATTAACGAATTATCTTAATATATGTTGAAAAAATTCTAACTAACATAAATTTCTCAAAAATTAATCAAAATACGCGTAAATTAATCCGAACATCTCAATTATTAAAAAAAAAAATGTTCATGCAAAGCCATAGTCCAATTTTCGAAGCTCTTCCACAAAACTATGCCATGTCTTTATATTATAACTCCGCTTCCCCAAAAATTAATTAATCAAAGATGAATCTAGTCTAATAGATAGAAAGAAATTTAAGTAAATAAAAAATGTCAGTACCTTATGATCAATAGACAAGGGCACAGCAAGACCACCTCTAGAGAGCACTGCCCTAGAATCCCCACAATTAGCCACCACCACCACCTCTTTACCGACCACCGCCACCACCGCCGTAGACCCCGCCATCTCCTCCCTCATCCTCCCTCTATTCACTTCTTCGTCCATCTTCCCAAAACACTCCTCCATCACTCTCTCCACTCACTCACCACACCACCATTTCTTTCCTCTGCGGCCACCTCCACCAACACCTCGTGCAGCCTCTCCTTACACGCCTCCGCCACCCGGGCCCCACCGTGCCCATCGTAAACCCCAAAAAAATCATAATGACGATCATCACCACCATCATCATCTCCCATAAACCCTAATTCCACCCTCACCGCATCTTCCATCTCCTTTCTCCTTCCGATCACTGACACTACCCCATGAGACAAGCACGTGACATTGCTTCCCATTGCCTTCCCCTCCAAAAAGTCATAGTTTTCAGAAGAATGATCCGAAGATGAAGATGGAGGCGTCGGCGATAATGCCATTGACATCTCAGTCTCTCTCTCTTTATTTTTTAATCTCAGTCGCCGGATTTGCAGCCCTTTCCGTTGAGGATTCTTTGTTTTGAATTTGATCTTACCCAGCTGACCCATTTCTCTCCGGCGACCATTCTCCGGCGAGGAGGGTAGTTGAAGTTTCATATTGATGGGTCTCTTATTCTTCTTTATGATTGCACGTTCAACTTTTTTTTTTTTTTTCCAAATTACATTTCATTGAAGTGAAAGCTTATTATATAAACAAGGCCAACAAATTTAAAAAACCATTTAAATCGCAACCGTTGAATTGACCGCGGTCTATTTCGTGGTTGCCACATGGGCCTGTGTGAGCTACTGCGTTGGATTTTGCAACTGGAGACGTGGACGACTTGAATTACGTCTACAGACACGTGGAGCTCGGATCTGGTAGGAAGTGATTCCGGTGGGGCCCATGTTTTGATTGAAACTCTAGAATGTAGATACGTGGCGTTTCGTGCTGCTTTTTGTTTTGATTTTGATTATTTTTTTAATTACAAGTCATAAATGACTGTTCAGTTGTCGTCTTGAGGGAACACGTGTCAGTAAAATTAGTTCGCGTGTACCTCGTAATTGACGTCGGTTGCAGATATTTCGTGTTCGGTGTTGAGTTGTTCAATTGTCGTCTTAATATTTCGTTTATTTAATATTTAAAATAAAATATAAAAAAAAAAAATCTTAGAATTTGATCCAAGTGACAGTGATCAATTGGCCCGCTGGCTGATGAGTGGCAAGGTCACTATCCTTACAAATGCATGTGACAAGTTACGTAGAATCAAAATGCTTTTCATGACTTTGAAATAGTGAAAGCTTACTTTATAAAATGAATCATTATACAAAAGTTGTGTCAAAAAAGAACAGAGGAAAAAGAATCCAAGAAAGACTGAAATTTTGTTAAAATAGACAATTCAATTTCATTTCAATTAGTAAATTTCGTCTATTTATATAGAATTCCTAATGAAATGTGATGTTAGTTTCCAAAATGGTGATGCTCTAGCTGTCTATGGTAGCAAACCTATTAGATATGGCTCATTTATGTAAATGACTAGTTGTTGGAGCCGAAGGATCGTTAGAACGTAGCGAGATGGTTATAGTTGAAGTAGCATTTAAACGTGCTTGTAAATGAAAATTTGAAACCGTGAAAGTGGATAGAGGCAGTTTGTAGTAGATCTGGCCACGATTCCGATTCGGAATCGAAATCGAACCGGATGGAACCGTAAGGTTACGATTCCATCCGGTTTCGGTTCCAAAACCGGAACCGAACCGAACCCCAAATGATTCGGTTACGGTTCCACAAAACTTAGAACCGTAACCTCAAGGTTCCGGTTTGGTTAACATGAATCAAATTTTTTTTTTATTTTTTCCCTTAAAAAATAGAGAATCGAACCGAATTTGGTTCTGCTGTTCCAAAAAGCTAGAACTGTAACCGAACCGGTTTTGATTAATTCCATATCCGACACAATGAGAGTGTACAAATAAAAAAGGATGATTAATCATAGTTACCGAAAATGTTCTACATCTCCAACAACAGAAGTGTCATCCGCTGCAAAAAGAGCTCAATGTAGAGAAATTGGATTTGAAGATATTGTTGCATCATTCTTAAAATTTGATAACAGCATATCACCAGTAATCATTGCAAGAGCATTTTCCATCCTTGATATGGTGAAACCGATTTGAATCTCTTAAGACAATTTCTCTCCCTGTAACTGTTGAGATGTACTTGATCGCATTGTGACAATCTCCGCAGACGCGGAGATTCTTGAACACCCGGATTGGTTTTGATTTTGATGTGCTAATAAGACCAAATGCAACAGCAATTTTCTCACTGTGCTGAAACAGATATTGCACCTTCTGTTCCTCTTCTAGTTCATGAAGAACAAAGTTGGTATCGGGGACGTAGCCCAATTCCTTTATCTTTAAAGCCAACTGGTCGAGTTCATCGTAAATTTCCAGGGCATGTGGGTGTGAAGTTTCTCCCACATGGAACTTATGTACTTTGTTTTCCACCTCTATCCAGCTACAACCCGCTTCTTTAATCAACTTTCTCTCCTTCATGCTCTTTCGGATATTTGCCACATCTTCCCACTGCCCTGCAGAAGCATGCAAGTTTGATAGTAAGATATATGCTGCTGGATCATGGGGATCCTGCTCAAGAATCGTTTCTGCAGCATGTTTCCCGAGCTCTGTATCACCGTGAATTCGGCAAGCTCCAAGAAAAGTACGCCATACAAGAGCATCAGCCTTGAGGGGCATTGATCTAATAAACTCAAGGGCTTCCGCAAGGGACCCTGATCGACCCAATAAATCAACCATACATGCATAATGTTCCATTCTTTGAACAATCCCATGCTCATCATACATTGATCTGAAGTGTTTCCATCCCTCAGAAATTAAACCTGCATGGCTACACGCTGATAAAACAGCAATATATGTGATCCCATTTGGTCTTATACCATCCGCAAGCATTTCACAGAATGTTTCCAAAGCTCTTGCTGCAAATCCATGTTTTGCAAAACCTGTTATCATTGAAGTCCAAGATATAACATTCCTATCTTCCATCTCCTTAAAAACTTGGAAAGCAGCCTCTACATTTCCGCACCTAGAATACATGGATATTAAAGCATTATAAATGCAGCGGTTTGATTCAAACCCTGATTTAATTATCCGGGCATGGATTTGCTCACCCTTACCAATTGCACCAATACTTGAAGCTCCACTCAAGAGACTAGCAAAGGTGTAAGCATTAACCCCTACTCCTGTATCTTCAATTACATTAAAAAGTTCAAAGGCCTCATCAGAATTCAAATTCTTGGCATAGGCATCAACCATTGTGTTGTAAGAAACCAAATTCTTCTCAAATTGAGATTCAAAAGCCTTTCGAGCATCTTCCATCCTACCAGACCTAGCGTACATGCTGATAAGAGAATTTCCCACACAATCATCCAAAGCAAGACCCCTTTTCACAGCATGGGTGTAAGCCTGCTCGCCAACTCTTGAATCCGAAAGATTTCCACACGCTTTTAGTACACTAGCAAACGTGAAATGATTTGGCGCCACATGGCCCTGTATCATATCAGAAAACAGTTTAACAGCCTCCCTATCACACCCTCCACTTTGAACATACCCTGTAATAATTGCAGTCCAAGACATAACATTATGATCCAGCATCCTATCAAACACCTTCCTAGAATCATCCACAGATCCATCCACTGTACACTTTGCATACATGTCCACTAAACTACAACCAACACAAACATCCAAAGCCAATCCTGTCCGTATAACCCAAGAATGCAATTGCTTCCCTAAAGTCAACGACTCTAACTCAGCACAAGCCGAAACAACCCCACTCAGTGTAAACCTATCTGGTACAAAACCACTTAATATCATGTCCAAAAACAACCCTATAGCATCCCTTGGACAACCCAATTTTGTACATCTCGTTATCATCAATGTCCATGCAACAGTATTTTTCTGAGTCATTTGATCAAACACCTTATAGGCGGACTCCAAATCACTACTACCTTTGACAAACATATCAATCAAGGCACACCCAACACACACATCACTATCAAAATATCCACATTTTATCAAAAATCCATAAATCACCTTCCCTATTGAAACATTATCTGCGTTCGAACAAGCCCTAATCACAGCCGAAAAGCAATACTCATTTGGGGAAAACCCTAATTCAAGCATTTCGACGAACATATGAATTGCATCAACTTGTTTACCACTATTTGCATAAAAAGAAATCATTGAACTCCAAGAAACTACGTCTCTTTTATTTCCCATTGCTTTAAAAATCTTATTGGCTTTATTCAAGTCACCGCATTTTGAATACAAGCTAATTAAAGAGTTTAGAATAACCGAGTTGGGCTCGATTTTTGACTGAGCCAAGAGAGAGTGAACGATTTTTCCGAGGTGGAAGTCGCGTGATCGGATGCAGGTTTTGAGGAGGATGGAGTACGTGTCGAGATCTGGGTGGCTACCTTGCTGGGTCATGAGATCAAGGGTGAAGATTGCCTTTTGGAGGTGCCCTTCATTGAGGTGATAGATCAGACGGTTGCTGAGAGGTTCTGAATTGGTTGGTTGGGTGATGCACGGCGGCGATGATGACGGAGGAAGCTTTTGGCGGGAAGAGTTCGAGGGTTTTATTGAAGAAGGTGGAGAGAATTTGGCGGGAGCGGGAAGAGAGAGAGTCATCATCTTTAACGGCTAACTGGGTGTGGCTTTCATTTTGTTTATGTTGGTGTTTTTTTTTCAGATCTTTTCAAAATTGAAGGGAAAATATCTCAAATTACCCTCAAAAATAGGAGGAATAAAACATAGACCACATTATAGACACATTTAGAATTTTAAAGTTTAAGAACAGAATCTGAAGTTTAAACCGAAATCGGTAGCAAATCACTTCATGAGCGATTATGATTAATTGAAAATAATCGAGATTAATCAAGAAAATTAAAGTTAATATTTTATATGATTAGTCTTGCTTCTTGTTCCTCTTTATATCAACTCAACTAAATACTTTTAACTAACAAATATTAAATAATCTAAGAGTCTTTTGTTAAGTCAATATAAATATGAACAATTTTGATACAATAGGAAAAAAAATCCTTATTTAAGAAAATATAATTAATTAAGAATACTAATGTTATTATACCGATTACAATTCTTTTAATTGAAGCATATTCTCACCTTTTTTTAAACGTTTATAGCATAATTGTAGTAAATTCTCTAAATAATTGTGTTTGGATGGAGGAGGGACATGTCATTTGGATGGTACCCCAAGGGTACATGTCCTCCAATTAAGAATAACCTCCTTAGGCTCCAAATAGTGCATGGAATGGATATAACCCTTAGAAGAGTTACATCTCAATCTAAAGGGTGCCTCTAAGGCACATTTCCATGTCTATTTAAAGGGGTTTTGAAGGTTTATTCAAGAATCCAGAAAGAAGTAACACAAGTCAAGAGTCTCATAATTTCGTTTTGAGTCAGAGAGAGTGTTAATCAATTTTCCTAGTTCAAGATCTTCTTAAGGAGTGCCGCTTGAAAAAAAGGAATCCAAGTTATCCTGGGAGAACGTTAGCCACAGAACCCGTAGAGCACCGTGACGGGGCTAATAAGTTCTTAAGGAAAGAAATCTATCTGAACTTGGACTATTTGCGTCAATTTTTCCGGTTTTCCTTCATTTTGCAAGTTTTAGGATTTTGCATTTTTTGATTGGATTTCTGGTTTTGTTTCTTTTGATGGTATGTTATGTTAGTTTCTGTTTAATGACACTAATTTGAACAACAATAATCACTCTTTTTTCACCAAAAAATAAACAAAAAAAAAAATAATAAAATCGAGCAATTTTTGGAAAATCGAATGTCCGAAATCAAATGATTAATCGGTGAAAATAGGCTAAAAATCAGTATCTATTTGAAGCGGTCAAAATCGACCAAATCGAATCACTCAAATAGCGATTTACAATTAAACGGCCATTAAATAATATAGATCGAGAGAGATTTTCTACACTACAATATTTACACTTATTGTGTTAGAGATTGAATTGAATAATTTTTGTATTTTAATCTAAATATAATTACAGGGTAATAGCCTTTATATGTCATTTAAAAAATAAATAAATAATCAGAAAATTCAAAATTATATGCTCAGGGTGTGTGTCTGTCATTGTACATCTTACATCGTTGTTCAACAACCCAGAGCAGCGAGTGATTATATGCAATGTTTATTTATCTTATTATGCAGTTGGGATTCACCGAGGAAGTGTGACGCGCCAATCTGTAATAATAACCAGAATTGTAGGTAACCCTCAGTTACAGATGTATGTGATGATCTCTGCAATCTAAACATTTTTTTTTTAAAATTCGTTAGAATTTTCGCCGCCAAACCGTCCGAAAATCTCCAACGGACCTCTGCAATCTAAACATGCCCAATGGGATTTCACCGAGGCACGACTAATTCCCAGGCCGTTCAAGGTTGTTCATTGTAAACTTTTTGTTTTGTACATGTAAAGGAGGGATGAATGCAATAATTTCCAGAATTGATGAAGATACACAACCAGCAGAATTATTGATAGTTTTTTAAAACTTGCAAATACAATTTAGCATTAGCAGCTTGAGAGTTCGAATCCAGATGGTAGGAACGTTTCAAAAAAAAAAAAAAAAAAAAAAGCTTCTACATGAAATGCTAAAGCTGATAAGATTCAGATTGTAAATAAAGCTTTTGGCAAATCTCGAGACCTATAAGACAAATACTCATAAATAAAATACCAAATTATTTTCTTTCCCAACCAATAATCACGAAAGAGAACTGTACAAATGTTTCCATCATAAAATTCCATAATTAACTAAAACTTCAGAAAAACCAACCGAAGCGCCACAAAAATTATAAACATGATACTTGAAAGAACAGCACACAGTATAATATATATCCTAATGAGCTAAAACCTATTTTGAATCGCCCCATGCATGGCTTGCCTATCTCGCCTTTCCGCTAAATCTCCTCCATATGCCGGGACTCATGCATCCCAGGCTCAGCTAGATACCGGCAGAATCCACGGGGTTCTAAGTGGAACAAACTTTTGTATACTGTATCAGTTCTGTTTCATTTTAAAGCAACTGAATGAGAAAGAAAATAGTTGAGGTCACCTATTATGTCACGACGGTGTGTTTGCTGCTGTCTTGGTGCCTCTTGTTCAAATCTTGCTGCCTCTTGGTAAAGTCTTGTTGCATCATAACAAAATCCTCCTCCTGGCTGTCACTGTCAGAGGTGAGGTATTTGTCCACTTGAGCAGCAGCTTGGCGACCCTCTGAGATTGCCCACACCACAAGAGACTGGCCACGCCGGCAATCCCCAGCTGCAAAGACACCATCCACGCTGGTTGCAAAGCGACCATAATCTGCCTTGAAGTTTGATCGATTGTCTCGCTCCAGTCCCAACTTCTCTGCCACCGTCTGGAAGAATCACCAAACAATATGATAAATAATTTGATCGTTTTAATTAAGAAGAATTGACTAGAGTACAAATTTAGAGCACTTACCGCTTCAGGACCAAGGAATCCCATTGCTAGAAGGACTAGGTCAGCCCCAATTATTTCCTCGGAGCCTTCAACCTCCTTGAACTGAAACTTCCCACTAGCATCCTTCTCCCAGAGTACACGCACGACCTCTAGTCCTTTCACAACCCCATTTTCATCTCCAATAAAGCGTTTTGTCAAAACCTCATAGGACCTTGGGTCTTTGCCAAACTTGGCAGCAGCTTCCTGGTGTCCATAGTCTACACGGAATACACGAGGCCACTGCCAACCCAAAAGAGAGGAGAATAAATACAAAAGACGTGTATAACAAATGGATGAATGCGATAAATTACTTTATTCAACAATTTTATATCCCGACAAAAGCAGGGAGACAGCATTGATAAAATCATACCTGTGGCCAAGGGTTGCCAGGAGCCCTAGTTTGCGGAGGTTGAGGGAGAAGCTCCAAATTTACCATGTTACTACAACCATGACGAATTGAAGTCCCTATGCAGTCCGTACCAGTGTCTCCTCCACCAATAACCACTACTTTCTTGCCCTTGGCAGAAATGTAGTTACCATCCTCAAGATTGCTATCAAGCAAGCTTTTGGTATTAGCATGAAGGAACTCCATGGCGAAGAGGATGCCTGATAAATCCCTTCCTGGTACAGGAAGATCCCTGGTCCAAAAATAAACATGTTCAGATGATTTTTGTGGTCTAATGATGTGGACTGAAATAACCAAAAACAGGTAGGCCATTGCCAAGTAAAAAATAATAAGTATCAAATATCTGACATCCTTTTCTCCATGGCCTACCTAGGTTTTGTGGATCCTACTGCCAAAACAATGGCATCATTCTCCTCCCGGAGCCGATCAAGCGAGTACAAAGGATCCATTCCAACATTAGCGTTCGCCACAAAATTGACGCCTTCCTCGGCCATAAGGTTAACCCGCCTTTCCACTACATCCACTTTGTCGGCCTTCATGTTGGGCACGCCATACATCATAAGCCCACCAATTCGATCTGCACGCTCATAGACAGTGACCAAATGACCCATTCTATTTAGCTGATCAGCAGCAGCCAACCCAGCTGGTCCACTTCCAACAATAGCAACTCTTTTCCTGTATTTAGAACACAATAAAGAACAGTCTCAGAGGAAGATAAATTATGAACATAAGTAGTTGGTGAGGTTAAATAAAAAGAGACCAATCCTCTTGTTATCTTGATAGAATAGCACCAGACACGGGGAGAATATTTTGACACTAAAGGAAAAGAAAACAACATACCCAGTTCTCTTTGGAGGCGGGCGTGGCACCATCCACCCCTCTTCAAAGGCCTTGTCTATAATGGCACATTCAATATTCTTGATAGACACAGGATTCTCAATAATGCCTAGTACGCAAGAACCTTCACAAGGAGCAGGACAAACTCGGCCAGTAAACTCGGGGAAGTTATTTGTCTCAAGAAGCCGATCTAGTGCTTCACGCCATCTATTTTGGTACACTAACTCGTTGAATTCTGGTATTTTGTTTCCAAGAGGACAGCCAGAGTTCTCCTGCAATTTGTAGAGCGGAATTAGTTTAGGTAAATGTTTGAATTAAGAGATCCAAAAATAGTGTGAAACATACCTGATGGCAGAAAGGAGTACCACAATCCATACAACGGGCTGACTGTGTTTTAAGAAGTGGGCCAGGTTTTGATTCCTCCGTAACTTCCTTCCAATCATTCATACGCGTATTAGGATCCCTGTATTGAACACCCTCACGCTCATAAGCAATAAAACCTCGATGCTTAACAGCATCCGCAACTCGACTAGGCCTCTTGGTTGGTTCAGCTTGTTCTACCTCCTGTAAATTTCAACATTGATGTTAGACATGCACAAACTATACAAGCCACCATTTAGCCCAGTCAAACATGAACAGACACCACTTTTTACCATGTAAAATGTTATATTCAACTTCTTAATCTCATCCTAGAAACAATTACATCAGCTCCCAAAAGGTTTGAAGCCATTATAGGTTTGACAACAATTGAGGTTAAAAGGAAAAGTAATGATTAAGTCTTGCCTGACTGGACTTCTCATTCAAAGATGCAGCTGCCATCTTCTTCAGCTCCTCAAAGGCATCTTTCTCCTTGAAGTCTGCCTCATCAGGCTCCTCCCCATCTTTAACAGCATCCTCCAATGACTCTTTTGAGGCGGCTTCTTCTTTCATGCTTGCAAGGACACGTTTGTAATCCCTAGGGAAGACCTTTATAAATTTAGGCAAAAGATTCTCAAAGTCAGCAAGTACTTCTACGGCCAACTGGCTGTTTGTGTAACGCTGGTGTTGCTGTATCATCATTCTCAGAGTCATAATATCATCTTCTTCCTCAACCTTATCAAGATCTACAAGCTCAGAATTGCATCTAGACCGAAATTTCCCATCCACATCAAGAACATAAGCTATACCACCACTCATACCAGCAGCAAAATTCCTTCCAGTTTTCCCAAGCACCACCACCATCCCACCTGTCATGTATTCACATCCATGATCACCAACACCTTCTACAACAGCCCTTGCCCCTGAATTCCGGACACAAAATCTTTCTGCTGCCATGCCATTGAAATAGGCCTCTCCGCTCGTAGCCCCATAGAGAGCCACGTTACCAATGACAATGTTTTCCTTTGGATCAAAAAGACTTCCCTTTGGAGGATACACAACAATTTTTCCACCTGATAATCCTTTACCAACATAGTCATTGCTGTCACCTTCAAGCTCCAACAAGACGCCAGGGCAAAGGAAAGCTCCAACACTCTGTCCTGCACTTCCAGTAAGTTTGATGTGGATGGTATCTGCAGGAAGGCCTGCCATGTGGTAACGCTTAGTCACTTCATGGCTAAGCATTGTCCCAACAGCGCGGTTCACATTGCAGATGGGTGTTTCAATGTACACAGGAAGACCTTTCTCCAAGGCAGCCTTGGACAGCTCAATAAGCTTTTGATCCAAGGCCATATCCAAGCCATGATCCTGCTTTTGGACACAATACTGAGCAGCCTCAGGCCGTATGTCAGCAGCAGGTCTAAGTAACAGGGAGAGATTGATATTCTCCAGCTTCTCATTGGTCTTCGTGACTTCCTTGTCAACTTCAAGCATATCTGAACGACCAACCATCTCATTTATTGTTCGGAAACCAATCTGAGACATAATCTCCCTCACCTCCTCTGCTAGCATAAAGAAGAAATTAATGACATGCTCAGGTTCTCCAGCAAACTTTTCACGAAGAACTGGATCTTGAGTCGCAATACCAACAGGGCAGGTATTCTTGTGGCACTTCCGCATCATTATACAGCCGAGTGTAATAAGGGGTGCAGTGCTGAAGCCAAACTCTTCTGCACCAAGAAGAGCAGCGATGGCCACATCTCTCCCAGTTTTTAGTTGACCATCAGTCTGGAGAACAGTGCGGCCACGAAGATCATTAGCAACTAGAGTTTGGTGGGTTTCAGCTAGACCAAGTTCCCATGGGAGGCCGGCATTTTTAATGCCAGTCCATCGAGAAGCCCCTGTACCTCCATCGTGGCCTGATATCAAGACATGATCAGCGTGCCCCTTAACAACCCCACTGGCAATAACTCCCACACCAGCTTCAGATACTAGCTTCACACTTATACGAGAGCCTGGATTGGCATTCTGTGTAACAAAGAAATAGTGTTAGGTGGGGAAAAAAACAACCTAATCGGAAGTGTTGCACCATCCAAAATAAATTTGTAATCCAAAAGACAGCCACAAGGAAAGAAAAAGAGAGGGAAGTTAAAGCAAAGCTTTAAACGATGACAGCAAGACATGCCATACAGACAAAAGAAATACGTAGATAAAGCAGCAAATGCATGTACCTTCAGATCATGAATTAATTGGGCAAGGTCTTCGATTGAATATATATCATGATGGGGGGGTGGACTGATAAGTCCCACCCCAGCTGTAGAATTTCTGGTGACTGCAATGTCTCCTATAACCTTGTGGCCAGGAAGTTCACCTCCTTCACCAGGCTTGGCCCCCTGATTAACAAGGCATGGCATAGTTAATAAACAATTCATTCACAAACAAGGAAAGAACACAGTTATTTAACCTCACCAAATTCAAGTGTAGATATCAGTTAAAGATGCAAAAGCACCCAGAGGTGCTTAGGTGCTTTTGCAGAGACAGCATCATCTGCCATGAACATAAAATCATAAACAAGGGAACCTCTGTTCCAAAAGGAATACAGGGGCTAAATAGGAAGAGATGACATCGACAGCATAACTATATAACCTATCGGTCTCTTAATCATTAGAAGTTATATTGTTAAATATGTACCTGAGCCATTTTAATTTGTAGTTCATCAGCATTTGTTAGGTAATAACTAGATACTCCAAATCTTCCACTTGCAACCTGCTTGATCGCACTCCTCTTTGGATTCTTTGATCCATCAGGCAGAGGCTCCATACGAGATGGTTGCTCACCTCCCTCACCTTAAAAGGAAAAAGAAAGTAGTTCAAAATTTTCATCAATAAAATAATATAGAAAAGTTCATTAGGAACCATTTGAAGTGAGAAGCCTGGAAACTAGAAAACTCAAATCAAAAAGGCATTACACAGTCTCTCTATTACCAGCAAATTTTAGAAATTATGACTTTGAGAAATCCCCACATAATTGACAAAGTTTCCTTTTAAAAAAAAAACCCATTTTTCTTATCTAGGAAAGAATATTAATTTGTATTATATTAACATTAACATTTTTAGAAAGGCAGGTAGGCAGCTTTGATAAAAGTCATACCATACTTCTAACTGACATAAATTATACACATTACAAGTAACACCACAATTGGGTACACCAAAAGCGTACCTGTGTTTGATTTACCACCAATTTTATTCATAGCCATGGCCAGTGTTGTGTGCGCTTCCAATGATATGGATCCATAACTCATGGCCCCTGTGCAGAACCGTTTCACAATTTCACTGGCTGGTTCCACTTCCTCCAGTGGAACTTTCACCTCCGCCTCCTTAAATTTTAAGAGCCCACGCAAATTGCATGATCTGTTCAATTCCTGGATGCGCTTGGAATATTCCTTATAAGCAGCCACACTGTTACTCCTGGCAGCCTCTTGCAGCTTTGCTATAGCAAGAGGATCATTCAAGTGAATCTCACCACCTTTCCTCCAATGATAGTCCCCAGGATTTGGCAGTGCAACAGCTTCCGCACTTCCGGGAGGGAGAATCCGTGTAGGAAAAGCCAACTCGTGCAAATGAAGAGCATCACTGGCAAGCAACTCAAATGTTGCTCCCTCTACTCTGCTTGGAGTTCCTGCAAAGCACTTCTCTATCACTTCTGACGAAAGGCCCAAAGCTTCGAAAATCTGAGCACCCTTATATGATGCCAAAGTTGAAATCCCCATTTTCGCAAGAACTTTCATCATTCCATAGTTGCTTGCCTTGAAATACTTCTTGACCAGCTCATCCTTTGAATGGAATTCACCACTAGCTTTTGGTGGAATTTTTCCATCAACTTGCAATCTCCAAATTGCCTCTACTGCCAAGTATGGGCATATAGCATCTGCACCAAATCCAACCAAAGTACAGAAATGGTGCACTTCTCTTGGTTCAGCCGATTCAACTACCAATCCTATCCGAGTGCGCTCAAGATTTTTGACAAGGTGATGATGGACAGCACCAACGGCTAAGAGGGAGCTAACAGCAACACGCTTCGATGAGAACGCTGCAGGTTTAGAGAAAATGGTAAATGAAAGCAATCCAAAAAAAAATAATAATAATAAGTTGCTAAAATAGAATATATTTGAGAATACAAAACCACTCTCAAATGTAGTTAATGTGGTACCTCTGTCTGAAAGCACTAATAATGTATAACCCTCCTTGATTGCATCCCGTGCTTCAGCACAAATCCTATTCAAGGTCTCCTCCAATCCTTTCCTCCCACGGTCCTTTGAATAAGATATGTCTAGAACCTTACTTTTCCAACCTCTATAATTCATCTTTTTAATTGCTTCCATCTCTTCAATAGACAATAGAGGGCCTTTTAGAGAGAGGCGATTACATTGTTCTTCTGTTGTTTCCGTCAAGTCACCTTCTGGACCAATCATGCACTCCATGGAAGTAACTATCTTTTCACGGATAGGATCAATTGGAGGATTTGTCACTTGAGCAAACATTTGCTTGAAGTACTCAAAAGTGAGTTTTTCTCTGTTAGACATTACTGCCAAGGGTGCATCATTGCCCATTGAACCAAGAGCCTCTGTGCCATCTTTTGCCATGGGAAGCAACAACATTTCCAAAGCTTCAATAGTGTAACTGCAGACACAAAAATTAAAAAATTAACTAAAAGATCCACGGAAGCATCAGAGTTAAAAGAAAACTGTACAAATTCAAGAAAGAAATTAACCTACCCAAAAGCTTTTAATGGAGCCAGTAAACCATGAATTCCCATGCTCTCCATGTTGTCATCGTCATTAGATGCCTACATTTACATAGGATTATAATCATTATGTGCATTACCTGTGAAAGAGGAAAATCAATATAAAGAATCAAAGTAAGCAAGACTTACAGGTAGAACTCCAGCTATGCCAGGAGAAACCCTTTCAGATTCTTGAATGGATTCAACAATATCCTTGAGTTCAATCTTTTGCCTCTGAAGCCATTCTCCATAAGGCCTTGCCAGTGAATATTGTTGCTTCAAGGCTTCATCATCTACAACAATGTGCTTCTCAAAATCGACCAGAAGCATCATACCAGGGTTAAGTCTTCCTTTCCTGAGAATATCTTCAGGAGGAATGTCCACTACACCAACTTCACTACCCATGATAACCCGTCCACTGTGTGTGATGTAAAATCGACCCGGACGCAGTCCATTGCGATCCAAGGTAGCGCCCAGATAACGACCATCAGTAACTGCAAAAGAATATCCATGAGTAACAATATTTAAAAAATAATAATAATATCAAAAGAGAGAAATTAAGAAAATGAAATTTACATGATATAAGGGCAGGCCCATCCCATGGCTCCATAAGAGCTGAGAAGTATTCATACAAGGCCTTCCTCTGAGGATCCATGTTTTTATCATTTTGCCATGCTTCAGGGATCATCATCATAACAGCTTCAGGAAGACTTCTACCAGCTCGAACAAGAAGCTCAAGGACACCATCAAAAGCTCCTAATGAAGGATAACAAAAACATCAGATGCATGCATTTAAAAATTGATAGCTGCTTATTTATACATGTCTCAATAACTTCCGCTGTAAATAACCAAACACAAAGTATCCATTTATTTCATAATGAACCAGCCAAATATAAAGTTGAAATTCACCTGAATCAGATGAACTAACATCCACAATTGGCAAAAGCTTCTTCATCTCATCCTTGGACAGGCCAAGCTCCTTGCACTTCAGTAGACCCTCGCGTGCCATCATCCTGCATAGTCAGTCAACATCATTTTAATTACTCCCAAATTAGGAACAAATGAATTAAGTACACTTTAAATTATGATCTTTGACTTCAACAGCCCCAGTGAAGTAACATTATGCACACAAGCCACAGCTGATACGTATACAAAAGTAATTTACTAGTTTCTTCAGTTATTACCAGTTTACATTGCCTCGCAGGGTGTTAATTTCCCCATTATGGCCCAAGACACGCATGGGTTGAGCACGATCCCAGCTAGGAAATGTATTTGTAGAAAATCGTGAGTGTATCTGCGAAAACAATTAAAAAAAAATGAAGATTGTTAAACACAAGTTGATCTACTACTCTATTCAAATATGGGATCTGAAACTGCAGATATGAAATTGTGTTCAGGGCACTTCAATAAACTTCATGCAACAGTGCCAATGAAAATGAATGGATATCCTAAGGATTATTGGCCAAACACAATTTCCTTTCCACCACTAAATTGGAAGTTCAACCTCAAACAATGGACCATTGAGAGCACTGCCTTACCAACTCACCCAAGGCATCCAATCCAGCATCCAAAATCAAATAGTAATCAAGGGAGTGGAAGAACTTAAGAGATCATTCAAACTTCAATGCCTCAGAAGTCATTCCTCAACCTTGCATCTCTTCAGTTACCGTGGTTCCATGCTGTTTGTTAAAGTGTGAAGTTAGTGGAGAAAGAAGGAAAGTGAATGGATTATATATTTACCAGGGCCATGTAGCTCGTAAACCTTTCATTGCCAAGGTCGGCATAATAGTAATCCCTCAGCTGAACGGGCTTCAACTGACCTTTGTAAACAACAGTCCTACATGACAAGATAATGTTGTTAAATACCTCCAACCTAATATAATACACTGTCTCCTAAACACACAACATAGCATTCTGCAGCACACACCGTGAGGAAAGTGAACATATATAGAAGTCCTTTGCACCACCATGTTCAAGGTTTAATGCAGCTCTTATAGCAACCATTGAAACCCTCCTAAGTATATACATCTGAAAATATATTCAACAAATACTGTTAGATTATTTCAAAGAACCAGAAAAATGATGCAATATAAGTGTGAAATTCAAAGTCAATATACCCAAAGGAATACCTGATTCTCAATATCAACTTTTGACCTAGGCGAGGGTGTAAGGAAGACTTGCTCCACCACAGGCTCTGTCTGCAAAGCGGAATTGCCTAATCCTGAATTATCAGTTGGTACCGACCTCCAGCCAAGAACTGTATGGCCCAAAGACTCGGCAACCTTCATAGACAACAAATATCCACAAAATATTAAAACATGTACCGTTCTCATGAAAAGAGCAGAAATAATTACATGTAGAACAAAAAATAATGGGTAAATGAATATATGAAAAACAAATTTCTCGGTTCTGAAAATTACCTTGGTGAATACTTTCTTGCTTTCCTCTCTTCGGCTCTCAGACTGGGGCAAAAAGAACATACCAACGGCATATTCACCAGCTGAGGGAAGCTCAAAGCCAACATCCTTAGCAACCTAAAAGGAAATTCAACAATAATAAATATAAAGATTTTAAAACATTTTAACAATCTACTACACAGTAAATTACAAAACAGTAAAGACTAATAAATAAAACCCAATCTATTGAACTCAAGATTCAAAATCCAAAATAAAATTTTGGGAGGGGGGCCTCATTTACAAGCCTATCACACCATAAATAAATAAATAATAAATAAAAACAGTTTTGCTTATAAACAAAAATAAACACATTTCTGATTGAAAAAAAAATTCAGAAAAAAAATTACTTTATCTTCCTGTAAAATATCAAATTACAAAATTAACTAATAAATTTTTTTTCCTTTTTCCATGAAATAAAAATAAAATATTAATTAATTAATTACCATACCTCCTTAAAGAAATCTTGAGGAAGAGCAACGAGAATTCCCGCCCCATCACCAGTATTAGTTTCACATCCGCAAGCGCCTCGATGCGCCATCCGTATCAACATTTCCAAAGCATCCGTTATCTGTAAAACATCACACAAGCAAATAACAAATCATCACAAACGCCAAAAAATCAACATGCATGCACTCATATTTTCATAAATTCCAAAAAAAACGCACCGTTTTGCGGCTGCTATCGCCGGACAATTCCGCGACAAAACCCACCCCACACGAGTCCTTATCAAACTGCGGATCATACAACCCGAGCGGCTTCTCCGGAACTCCCGATAAAGCGGACCGTACCACCACTCGAAGCTTCGGCGACTTTCCTGGACCGTCCGATTGCCACAAGTGCACCCGCTCTGATCCGGCCAACCGCAATCGGCTTCCGAAGAATCTATTGTCTAAAACCGTCGATCTTTTCGGTG
>SKCR01011478.1:0-51768 GCA_019454045.1 Zanthoxylum bungeanum | reverse complement strand
AGCTAAGCATGATAGAAACAATTTCTAAGTTGAAGAAAGTAAGAAAAAATTTACAAAAACCAAGTTTTGAGAAGGTTCTTTGTTGTTCTTCAACTTTTGCTGCTCTCAACTCACTTTGTAATATTTTGGATGCTTAATCTAATGAATGAAAATGAAACAAAATAATTTATACTTCTCATTTAGCCCTTGGCCGAATTTTGAGAGAATAAAATAATATCTAGATATTTTGTTGTTTCAATTAACAAAGTTAATCCAATTATGTATTTGATCATTATAACATTTAATGATTTAAAAAAAGCCAAATTAATCAACTAAAGTCGTTTCTGTTGGAGTTGGTGCTCGACGCGTCAAATTTTATTGTATTTATTGTAAATACGATGTACATTTTATTTTATTATGAATAAAATTAAGTAATTTTCATCAATATAATCTTATATATGGTAAAGGCGTAAATGACTGTAGAATGAATAGTTGTGACATAATTACAAAAGCACCTCAATTGTTACAAAGAAATGTCACAATATGATTCATTCTTAAAATGTTCCTGATCAAGGTTTATATATATGGTCGGTTAGTAAACCTGTGAGATCGGTACATGTCGTATATTAGAATTATTCTAATGGTTTATCTCAGTAAACCATAAGTCTTGGGAGACTTAAATAAACACGTAAGTATATATTGGATAAATACTGAACGACTCATTTAAAGATTCCTGATAGATGGTACCCCAGTGTCAATAGGAATCTTTACGAGTCGAATAACATATTAGCTTATTTGACTTTTGATACCACTATGGATATGTGAGATATGCTTCATGCTTTCGTGACAGTCAAGTCAACGATCTTTTAAGATCAGACATTCGCCTGTTCGTTGGGTATGGACTGATACTCACGATATCCTATGATGTATCCAGAGAGGATCTGTCAGTCCCGTGTACGGGATTTAGGTGTCCAATTGTGATTCTTTGAAATCTTTGGCTGAGTTATAATTCTGAAACGAGTTCCGAATATTTATGAAGAATCATAATTATGTCATGACACATGAATTGTTCATAGTGGAGATTTGACATTTAATCAATATCTCCTAAATAATCCGGATATGTATGAAAGAATGAGTATTATTTATGCAATGAATTCAACTTGGATGGTTCAACTCGATTATCTGTGGTCATCGTAATTTGTGAGTGGACAAATTACAGACAAGAAAATGGTTTCCACGACAGATAAACTTGAACCTAGAGAGTTTTATAATATAAAGTGTACTCGTTGAGCACTTGGGCAATTAATTATGGATAATTCAGATTATTCATAACATACACATGTGTATTAAGTAATGTGTATTTGTATACGATACATGATTTAGATTAGATAAATATTATTACCCTATTGAATTTATTACTTGTATTATTATTATTAATTAATTAATTAATTGTTAATTAATTACTAATAATAATAAAATGGAATAATTTTTTTTGGAGTATTTTTTCCATGTATTTATTTTATCTTATTTTTTAATTAAAATAAATAAATAAATTACTTGTTAATTAATTAATTTATTAGATAAGAATATCTTGAATATTCTTATTAATTTTGGCAAATTGTGATTGGCCAAACCATGTGATTTGAACAATGGATTTTGATTAACAAAAATCAAATAAATGCAATTGGATAAGATTAAACTTGGAAAAAAATAAATGCAAAATAATTTTATCCGATTCAGTGCTTGTGTCACCTTATTAAACTTTGTCGCTTCAGTGGTTCCTGAAAACAAAGAAAGAAAATCAGGAGTTCTTGTATGGTGATTGACTTGGAATGGAAGTTCCATTCTGTCAAGCTTTTGGGCGATATATTTAATTTGTACTCCCCAAAACAGTGATGTTTCTCTTAAATGCACTGGATCTTCAATAAGGTCAGACATTTGCTCCTTCATTTGCTCTGCTTCTTGCTCCACCTTTTCTTCACAGATATATTTTAGGATTTTCACACTCAATTCTTTATCTGTCATCTGTGAAATGCATGCTCCATAAGTGTCAACTTGAGGATGTAAAGAGATGTCAGATATTAGGTCTTCATCCTCTAATGTGACTGGCTCAGATAGATCTTCTTCAAACATCAATGCAATGGACGCTTCAAGATCTTCATTTTGAGGATACATAATTCCATCCTCATTTGTTGGTGCAGTTGGTACAAACAACTCAGCTTCTTCATCAAAGTCGAAATCTGAATAATAAAAATCAAACATAGACTTTGCTAGTTTGGGCTCCTAAATTGATACCTCAGATTGTTGATACTGCTCAACCTCTTCCTCAGTTAAAGTGTCATCGTGAAATGCTTGGTACTCGAAGGTTTCATCAGTGTCATTTGAAAATGCTCATTGAGGTATGTAGCTCTGATTTTCTGTTAATTGTCTCGTTTGTTCTGTCAGTCTTTGAATGAATGCTGATTGTCTCTGAATACTTTTGAATTGATTTTGGACTGATTCAAGCATTGTATCCAACTCTTCGTCTCGTTTCTTGTTCCAATCTTTGAGCATGTCAACCAATTGTTCTTCCTCTGATGGTTCTGATTCTTGATGAAAATCGTAGGTAGATGGTGGATAAGATGGAAGATGTGGTTCTGTGAAATATGTTGGTTCCTCGTACCTTGAATGATTCCGAAAATTTTGCCACTCTGAAAGGTATATACATTGATCGCTCGGGTGGTTCCCATCGCATATCACACATCTCCCCATTGAGTTTTGATGAGCAAATGTAGTATTGCTTGGTTCTGGCATCTAGTGATAATAATTGGGCTGGACAACAGGCCTCAGAAAATCGGACTGTTGCTCCCTGAATTGGGGTGTATCTTCTTCTAGTAAAACTCGAAATCTTTCAATCTTCCAATAGTGTTCCATTGTTCAACCACCTGAAAATAAAAGAATGAAATAAAAATTACAGATAAAAATAAAGAAATTAGATACAAGTAAATTAGATAGCTTCAAAATTAATAACTCAAGAAAAATAAATCCCTCGCAACGGCGCCAAAAACTTGACCAGCGTAATCACACGTGTATAGCGCAAGCGCACGTATCGTTCAAGTAGTATAAAAATATTGATCTCACGAGGACTTAATTCATATTGTTGTTATTAATTATTGATACTATTTATTTACAAGTATCTAATTAAGAGAGAAGAGAATGATTGTTTGATTGGTTAGTTGAATGTGGATTTGATAAATAAAATAAAAACAGACTCAAAAGAAAATACTAAGGAAAATAAAAGACTTAAAGATCTAGGGTTGTGATTCCATACAATATTATTTTAAAGATGAATTGATTCTCTTACATATGTGTAATAAATCGGTTTGCTAACCTGGAACACGAATATATGCAAAAGCCTCTGTCGATGGTTAGATACAAATACCAAGTATAACCCAATTGAACCATATGTTCATGTCAACCACATTACCTGGATTCATTAAGATCAAGTTCCAATTATGGATACCCCCGCCCGACAGGTATATTCCTATCCTGTAAGGAAATCTATTAAAGGGTTATCCATCCTCAAGGAAGATCGTGGGCTATTGAATCTAAGGCTGAAACCTAAAATCCCTATGTCTAGTTCATTTTAAATTTACTACATCGATCTTATTGGTGATCAGACAACAAGAAGCATTAAGCTTAAGACTCAATAAACAAACTAAAGAATTACCCATAAAAAGAAAATCAATTATTAAGTGTGGATATTGTGTTTCATCACTTCTCCAGAATAAAAATAAAATGCTGGGGGTTGGGGGATCCACTTTTACTATTCCTAATTTAGAAATCTCCCTTATTATAATACATAAATTATCCGTGATATTACCAATCGACCATATAGGTGGTATCCTTATTAAGTCAGATTTTAATTAAGTCCAACCAGCCATAAAGACAGTATCATTATTTGTCCATAAACCAGCCATTTAGGCGGTAATTATCTGTCACCTAAAGACCGGCCATATACGCGGTGTTACTTTATGTCAAATAAATAAAAACAGCCATTAAGACGGTAATTCTTTTAGTTTGAGTTATAATTTCTATATTATAATTAAGGGAGATTAATCTAAATTAAAATAATAAAAGTTTCACCCTTCCCTCAGCGGAAATCTAACTACTAAACATAAAACAAAAGAGAAGAAAAAGAAACTACTACTATTACTGAAAATAAAAATGTATAAATTAAATTACTAAAAATAAACACACAAGATGCAATCCTTAAATTCCTTACAAAAACCTAAGGAAAGCATGAGAATTACAAATGAAATGGCTTGATATTTATAAGAAAATCTAAAGGCTTCTACCAATTTCTCCACCAATTGCTCCACGAATTGCTCCACCAAAAATGCCACAAGACACTCCACAAAACACTCCACCAAACATGGCACCAAACAAGGCACCAAACATGGCACAAAACACTCCACCAAACATGCATGTTTGGTGGAAGTTTGACAAATTTTTATATTTTTATTTTATTAATTTTAGTTTATATTTTGAAAATGACTATAGTAGTTACACAAAACACATTGGATTTGTCATCAATTTCGGCAATGGAAACTTCAGAATTAAAAATTATTTTAACTTTCAAAGTTGTAGATATTCGAGTCTTCTTCAATCTGCAACTTGAATCAGATCAATCGGATATCGGATGAAAAAGTTATAGCCAAAATATGAAACTTGCGCAAAATTGGAATTTAGTACTGCACTTCATGACGGTTACAGTAAATCTTCATTTTTGACCTTTTTTTCCTCCGGATTTCATTATTTTTCCCCGAGTTGATTCCATCAAGTCCCAATATTATTTTTATCTACAAAATAAATAAAAACACATCAAAACGTTCATAAAACTCGAGAAACTAAACAAAATATTAGGTTAAATGAGTGGGAAATAGTGATATAATTACCATTCATCATTGAGAAAATAAAGAAAAATAGATTTAGGGTTCTAATTAAGTTGATCGACATCAAAAGGTGAAGAAATTGGAAATTTGGTGCTTGGTATTAAGGTAATTTAAAGTTTCCAAATTATAATTTCTTATTTAGTTTCTTAAGCATGAAATTATATATGTGATATGTATTTTACATGTCTTAAATTTATATGTATCTTAGATATGTATATAAACTAAAAATTTGATGTTGATTGCTTAGGAAACCTTAATTAGTTTCTTTAAATAACATGAGTAAATTGATTAATTAGTGAATTAATCTTTAAAATCAAAATTTTCATTCTATAGTGACATTACCACTATAATATTACTTCGAATTGTTCTTGAGGCTTTGTATTATGGTGACTAGATTTGGTGTAAATTAATTGGATTAATTGGGTGAATAAATTGAATTTGGACGTGAAATTGGACAAAATAAAAATTGGATCAGATCTGGTTTTGTATATTAAATCAGGATATTTTTCATGTAAAAATATGCTATTTGGATGATATTGGATGTGTATTGGGTGGTGGATAAATTCCAAAAATTATTCCGGGGTGAAAATACGAGAAAATAATGAAATTTGCATCGAAACGGGCTCGTTGAGTCGAGGTAGTGAACCTAGCGAACTGGGCACTGTTCGTGCAGCCTAAGGGTTGACCGAACACTACCCCCAAGTGTCCGGGTTGCCCCGGCTCGACTTTTGGTCAATTGGTTTGAGCGTTTGCCCGTTACGAGTAGATTTATAGAAAAATATTTTCGTAAAATAGTTTGTCGTGTAACAAAATATATTATGTTATTAAATATTAATAAATAATATATTTAAAATTATTTGAGTGAATTAAAAATATTTGATATTAATTAATTCACTCGAAAAATTTTAAAATTTTCAAAAAACCATTTTTACCTTCCGACGCACCCTTCCACTGCGCACACCCCAATAAAATGGTATCAGAGCATCTGATCCCACATCCAAAATAATTTTCATGCCTTAAAAATTTGATATTTAATTCAATTTATTTTACACATGCTTGAGAATTAATTGATTGGATCAATTATTTTGGTTGTTTGACCGTATTTATAAAATCCCTATAATAAGGCTTTATGGGTCCGTCTCGTCAATACAGATATAAATATTTTTCTTGATATCGTGGTTGTATCTGCCAAAGCAGTGCGACTATGATTAATGGAAATTTATTTATACCAGTAAAACTTATTTGATAAGAAATAAATTCGAACGAACATACATATCAATAGATGACAAAGTAGTGAGTTGATGCATTAGTACTTTGGATATGTACATTAACGAGTATTGCCTTAAATATGCCCCATCTAATAGATGCCAAAGCAGTGAGGATCGGAAACGGTTCGGGACCTATTTTAAAGAGTCACATTGGATATGATTGGTAATTGTTACCTACTTTCAAATATATATGGGCACAGTGTGCCAAATCTGTTTGTTCAAATATATTTGTGAAGTCTACTTCCTGTTATAGAATTATTGAATTCTCGTATTTTGTTTAGGGATTATCAATTTATGTAAAATTATGGGAGGGCATCCTTATATTAAAAATCCATGATATGTTGGATGTTTGGTTATATTTATGAAATTATTTTTATCTGTTAACTCCTGTTTCTTTTGTAAAGTTTGTAATGGCAACTACTACTTCCTCTAATATGTTTACTCGTGTCTTGGACACGAACAAATTGACTAGACCTGAGAATTTTAGTGGATGGGAATTAGATCTTAAGATAGTCTTGAGATCAGAAAAGTTGGGTTATGTGCTGGATAATCCAGTACTGTTGGATATTGCTCCGGAGTCGACATCTAAAGAGAATGAGACATTTGAGAAATGGAATAATGATGATCTGAGAGTCAGGTCACTCATTCTCTGTTCTATATCTTCTGATCTAAAAAGGCAATATGCTGATATGTCTGACTCCTACAACATTAGAACTCAATTTCGGGAGCTATTTCTAAACCAGGAGCAGACCATGTTATATAGAATCTATGTGGAATTGTTCCACGCTCATTTGGCTGATGGCAAGCCCGTGAGTCCACATGTCCTACACATAATGGATCTCATGGAGCAGCTCCGAAAGTTTGACTTTCAACTGAATGAGACTTTGGGCAGGAATTTGATTCTTTGCTCACTCCCACCGGCGTATTCCCAATTCATTATGAACTTCAACATGCATGGTATTTGTCGTTCCTACAATCAGTTGCATAGGATGTTTCAGACTGCTAAGGAGGACATCAAGAAAGGTGTGCTGACACTCATCTCAAAGTCCTCTTTGCCTAGTTCTTCTTCTTCTTAATCTACGAGATCAGACAAGAAGAAGAAAAAAGGCAAAGAAGACTGGCTCTGGTGTTCCTCCCAAAGGAAAAGTTGAAAATCCAGGCAAGTCGAAGAAGAAAAAGGCTGCTGAGGACAAATGCCACCACTATGGCAAGATTGGACATTGAAGGTGCAATCGTCCCGACTACATAGCTTACATCAGACGAGAGAGAGCCTCTGTATCAGGTATGTTTATTTTTCTTATCATTGATATCTTTTTGGCTTGTGAAGCCATTGGTTTTGGATGGGTTTTAGATTCTGCTAGTCCAACTCACATCTGCAATTCGTTGCAGTGGATGAGGGTCAGTAGGATGCTAAATCCAGGCGAGATGCAGCTGTATTTTGGAATGGAGATTCTTTATCTGCAGCAGCAGTTAGCGAATAAGAGATCCGTCTATCCAGACACAGCATCATTTTGACAGATTATGTTTTTGTGCCTGGTTGTGTAGCTATTATTATCTCCTTGTTTGTATTAGATACAAAAGGATATCATGTACATATTAAGAATCGTTCTATGTATATATATGATATGAATAATATTTTGTTACACAAATGTTCAAATTCGCAAGGTCATTATATTTTGCATGCCATTAGAGATATTTATGAAATTGGGGATAATAAACGTAAGAGATCTGAAATAATTGATACTGAATTGTGGCATATGCGGTTAGGTCATATAGGTGTACGACGCCTAACCCAGTTGGTTAAGAATGGTTTGATTGAGAATCTAACTATACAATCTTTTCCAACTTGTGAATCTTGTACTCAGGGTAAAATGACCAAAGCCCCAGTTACTGGTGTTGGACATCGAGCCACTGACTTATTGGAGCTCATACATAGTGATATATATGTTGCTCATAGTGGTTTTTCTTACTTCGTAACATTTACCGATGATTTGTCATGGTATGGTTATGTTTATTTGATGAAACATAAATCGGAAACCTTTGAAAAGTTCAAAGAATTTTGAAACGAAGTAGAAAAACAAACAAGTAAATTCATCAAACGCCTTTGATCAGATCGAGGCAGTGAATATATGAGTAGTGAATTCACTGAGTAACTTAAAGAGAATGGGATTCTCACTCAATATACTCCTTCGGGAACTCCACAACACAATGGAGTATCTGAAAGGAGAAATCAGACTTTATTGGATATGGCCCGATCGATGTTGAGTTTTACAGATCTACCTTACTTTCTGTGGGGGTATACTCTTCTAACTACTGCACATCTGCTAAATAGGGTTCCTTCTAAAGTTGTTCCTACTACTTCATATAAGATATAGGTTGGTAGAAAACCGAACCTTAATTATATTAGGGTTTGGGGCTGTCCTGCATACGTCAGAATGACGCAGCAGGATAAACTTTTACCTCGAGGGAAAAAAGTTAGGTTTGTTGGATATCCTTCAAACTCCAAAGGATATCAATTCTATGAACCCGAGCATTGTAATGTGTTCGTAGCTCATTTTACCAGATTTCTTGAAGAAGAATTCTTGGCAGAACGTGGTGATCATAGAAGGGTTGAAATGAAGTCAAATCTATAGATGACAGACCGATAGAGGAATCACAAGTTCAGACAGAAGCAGAACCTTTTAGTTCCACTCTCTATAGGTCTACTAGGATATCAATACCTCATAAGCGCTTGTATTTGATACAAGACAAGAGTCTCGATGTGCTTCTCATGGAGGAGACTGATCCATATACCTACAGAGAAGCAATGTTAGACATTGATTCCCAAAATGGCAGGAAAATGGATTCTATGTATCATAATCAAGTATGGGACTTGGTTCCGCTTTCTGAGAGATTTGTTCCTGTAGGTTGTAAATGGGTTTACAAAAGAAAATGCGGGCCCGATGGGAAGGTTGAAACCTTTAAGACTCGACTGGTTGCTAAAGGTTACACTTAAAGGCCAGGTGTGGACTATGATGAAAACTTTTCACCAGTAGCGATGCTAAAGTCTATTAGGATTTTATTGGCTATCGCTGCTTAGCATGATTATGATATTTGGCAAATGGATGTCAAAATAGATTTCTTGATAAAGAAATCTATATGGAACAGCTGGAGGGTTTTGTCTCCAGCCAAAATTCGGGCATGATACGCAAGCTTAAGAAGTTCATTTGTGGACTTAAACAAGCTTCGCGGAGTTGGAATCTTTGTTTTGATGAGGTAATCAGATTGTATGGTTTTCTCAAAAATGAAGAAGAACCTTGTGTTTATAAGAAGGTTAGTGGGAGTATGATTGTGTTCTTAGTGCTTTTTGTTGATGACATCCTGATCATTGGAAATGATCTTGGAATGATGCAAGGTGTTAAAGCATACCTTTGTAAAAACTTCTCCATGAAAGACTTGGGTGAAGCTTCCTATATACTTGATATAAAAATCTATAGAGATAGAGAAATGAAGCTGATTGGGTTATCCTAATCTTCGTACATAGATAAGATCCTAGCAATTATAAAGTTGCTAAACATTCATCTTTCAAAGAAGATGTGTCCTCAGACGAAAGATGAAAAAGCTAGAATGTCTAGTCAACCTTATGCATCATGCTTAGGAAGAATTATGTATGCCATGTTATGTACGAGCCTGATATTAGCCATGTAGTAAGCGTTACTAGCAGATATCAGTCGAATCCAGGTAACGACCATTGGATGGCCGTTAAACATATCCTAAAATATCTTAAAGGTACTAAAGATAAGTTTTTTTATCTATGGAGAAGGTAATTTACAGATAAGAGGTTATACAGATTCTAACTTTCAGTCAGATCCTGATGATAGAAAGTCTATTTCAGGTATTGTATTTACTCTTAATAATACTGCAGTCAGTTGGAAATGTTCCAAATAGGGATAAACAGCTGATTCCACCACTGAGGCGGAATATATTACGGTATCAAATGCTGCAAAAGAATCTTTATGAAATAGAAAATTTATCACTGAATTAGGAGTTATCTCAAGCATTGAGGATTCGATCCTGTTGTTCTGTGATAATAGTGGTGTCGTTGCACAAGCAAAATAACCCAGAGCGCATCGGAAATTGAAACATGTGGAACGAAAGTACTGTTAGTCTCTAAGACATGCCACAAGATCCTAAACATGATTATATGTGTGAAATAAAAAGAAAAGTGGCGAAATCACTTACATTGTTAAATGGAGAAATTTCGAAATTTCCTCTTTCGATGAAGCTCCAAGCTTGTTGTTTATACATTGGGTGAGTTTCCCTATCACCTAATTAGACTCCTTAAAGTACTAGCTATGTTGAAATTTTGAAGCAAAATTTCACTACCATGGAGAGAAGGATTCGGCCAATGTGGGAAAAGAAGAGAGTGTGAGAAAAATATTTTTTTCAAGTCTTTTGGTTGTGTGTTAAATGCATAAATTAAGCCAACTACTTACATATATGACCTTTGATGTAAGTCATGTGGTCCCACCATATTTTAAATTCAAAATCTGAATTGCCTTTCTTAACACACAACTTCACTTAGGCCCACCAAAATCAAAGATATTTTATATTCCCAAAACACAAAAAGATACACGTAAAGTCACGGGTAATTTTATTGGGTTCGTTTAATTCCGATTAAACGAATTTGTCATCGCGCCATAATTAAATCTAATTTAATTAAATAATTATGCTCGCAAAATTATTAGGATAGTCGCTTTCGAATTAATTCTAAATTAATTCGTTAGCCCGAATTAAAATTCAATTTTAATTTCGTATTGAAATCCGATTTCAATTAATATATCTGATATATTATTTTAGCCACAAATAAATAAATTAAATAGAAAAATCCAATTTAACTATTAAATTTATTTTATCGATTAATTCTAAATTAATCACGTTTTCTCTTATATACGAAGTTAATCTCAGATTAATTCTTGCCGTAATTAATCCCAGATTAATTTTCTCTCTCATAATTAATCCCAGATTAATTCTATCTCAGTCAAATGTCATTGATGAATCTTTGGTAAGCGACCCAAGAGATTCCTGGATATGTTGGCAGTAAATATGGCTATCGGACTATCCGAACACGTGCATACCCCGTGCCATGTTCTCACCGATTTATAAGATATGGTTGGCTTCTAGCAAAGTACCGTGCCTACCCAATTCTCCAGAAATATTCACCGAGGAATATCATTTGTATCAGGCGTAGTAATACTAATATTATGTAATACGTAATACGATCCAGTATCGGATGTCACATGCTAGGCCTAAGGCTAGCTCTGTGTCTGCCCCGTACGAAGCATAAATCGGTTCTTGAGTAACTAGTCTCTGTAATCGGGAAAGTCATGACCTAGTCATACTATCCCGATAGCTGCAACTTTAACAGTACTAGTTCTGTATCATGTGTAACCATCTTCTCCATATAACTGAAGTGATACTCTCATCTTGATATCACATTCAATACACTACGATTCTCAGTAAACCCAATACAGGCGTACACAGAACCTGTTAAAGCTCCAGAAGACTAATACTAAAGTAAACTGATTGTCGCACGTAATAGCGACGTAAGTCCCAGGTTAAGGATCACATACACCTACCCTGATTCGGATTCCCATAGACACATTTTCATACTACCAATGGGATTCCGAGTTGGTCTATCCAGAGCGAACTGTTCCCGGACCAACGACTAACAGAACCTCTTATTACACTTATATAAGTATCCACTACCTAAATATATGAGAACTATGTCATTAAGCTTCCATAACGTGCACAAGTGTAATACTAGTTTATTCGGCATTATTAATGTCCAGTTTCGATAATACTTCGATTAGAGATATTTAATGATTAAACCATTAATGGATTAATATTGTCTCATATATTATTAATCTGATTTAACCATATGGACTTTTATCATTAATATATATCCAAGTAATATAATTACAATAATGATAAAATAGTAATTTCCTTTTATCACATAGATAATTTGTACAAAAACACAATGTTCTTTACAAATAGTGATGCTATGGGTCAGAATTATCTAACAATCTTCCACTTGGACTATAGCCAATCACTCAAGTATCTAACACCTGAACTATGTACATGTCACTCAAACTTTTGTTGAGATATAGCCTTCGTCAGCGGATCTGCAATGTTGTCATCTGATGTGATCTTCTCGATCTTTACATCGCCAAGATGTATGATCTCACGAATCAGATGAAATCGTCATAGTACATACTTAGATCATTGATGAGACCGTGGTTCCTTAGCCTGTGCGATAGCCCCATTATTGTCACAATACAAAGGTACGGGCTCAGCTGCTAACAGAACTACTTCTAATCCAATTAGGAACTTACGGATCAAAACTGCTTCTTTTGCTGCCTCAACTGCATCAATATATTCTGCTTCTATTGTTGAATCGGCAACAGTCACTTGTTTGGAATATTTCCAGCTCTCTGCTCCGTTGTTTAAACAAAATATGTACCTTGATTGCGACTTACAGTCGTCTTTGCCGATTTGGAAACTTGTATTGGCAAACCCAGTCACCTCAAATTCTCTTCCCCATAGACTAAGAAATCATCATTAGTTCGTCTAAGATAATTAAGCATGTTCTTTACAGCAATCCAATGACCATCACCAGGATCGGCCTGATAGCAACTGCTGATGAGTGGTAATTATATCACTATTTCTCACTCATTTGACCTAATATTTTGTACATTTTCTCGAGTTTTATGAACGTTTTGATGTGTTTTTATTTATTTTACAGATAAACATAATATTGGGACTTTATGGAATCAACTCGAGGCTAAACGATGAAATCCGGAAGAAAAAAGGTCAAAACGAAATTTTACTGTACGCTTCACGAAGTGCAGTCCTAAATTCCAATTTTGCTCAAGTTTCGTATTTTGGCCATATCTTTTTCATCCGATATCCGATTGAGCTGATTTAAGTTACAGATTAAATAAGACTCGAAGATCTACAACTTTGAAAGTCAAAATAATTTCGAATTTGGAACTTTCCCTGGCCGAAATTGATGAAAAATCCAGTATATTTTGAGTAATAACTATAGTCATTTTCAAAATATAAAATAAAATTAATAAAATAAAAAAATAAAAATTGTCAAACTTCCATCAAACATGCTTGCATGCTTTGTGCTATATTTGGTGCCTTGTTTGGTGTCATGTTTGGTGAAGTGTTTGGTGGAAGCCTTTAGGTTTTTCTATAAATAGCAAGCCATTTCATTTGTAATTCTCATGCTTTCTTTAGGTTTTTGTAAGGAATTTAAGGATTGCATCTTGTTTGTATTTATTTTCAGTATTTAATTTATGCATTTTTATTTTCAACAATAGTAGTAGTTCTTCTTATTCTTATTCTCTTTTATTTTATGTTCAATAGTTAGATTTTCCGCTGGGAAAGGGTGAAGCTTTTATTATTTTATTTTAGATTAATCTCCCTTAATTATAATATAGAAATTATAATTCAAATTAAAAGGATTACCGCCTTAATGGCTGGTTTTATTTATTTGACATAAAGTAACACCGCCTATATGGCCGGTCTTTAGGTGACACATAATTACCGCCTATATGGTTGGTTTATGGACAAATAATGTTACCGCCTTTATAGCTGGTTGGACTTAAATAAAATCTGACTTAATGAGGATACCACCTATATGGTCGGTTGGTAATATCACAGATAAATTCTATATTATAATAAGGGAGATTTCTAAATTAGGAATAGTAAAGGTGGATCCCCCAACCCCCAGCATTTTATTTTTATTCTAGGGAAGTGATGAAACACAATATCCACACTTAATAATTGATTTTTCTTTTTATGGGTAATTCTTTAGGTTGTTTATTGAGTCTTAAGCTTAATGCTTCTTGTTGTCTGATCACCAATAAATTGATGTGGTAAACTTCAATTGAACTTAGAAAAGAGATTTTAGGTTTCAGCCTTAGATTCAATAGCTCACGATCTTCCTTGAAGATAGATAACCCTTTAATAGATTTCCTTACAGGATAGGAATATACCTGTCGGGCGGGGTGTAGCCACAATTGGAACTTGATCTTAATGAATCCAGGTAATGTGGTTGACATGAACATATGGTTCAATTGGGTTATACTGGATATTTGCATCTGACCATCGGAAGAGGCTTTTGCATATCATCGTGTTCCAGGTTAGCAAACTAATTTATTACACATATACAAGAGAATCATTCATCTTTTTAATAATATTGTGTGGAGTCACAACCCTATATCTTTGAGTCTTTTCTTTTATTTTCCTTAGTATTTTCTTTTGTGTCTTTAAGTATTTTATCAAATCCACATTCAACCAACCAAAAGCAAGCATCCTCTTCTCCCTCAATTAGATACCTGTAAATAAATAGTATCAACAATTAATAACAACAGTAGGAATTAAGTACTCGTGGGATCGATATTGTTTTATACTACTTGAACGATATGTATGCTTGCGATATACGCGTGTGATTGCACCGGTCAACTGCACATGCTCAAAGCATATGAGACATCAGGTTGCATACATATCATGGCGTACATGATCGATCCAACTGCTGAAGCATACAGGATCCAAATCATTACATCTCTCTTATATTGAGTTTTAAGACACATATCCTTCGCTAGAGAGACGTCATGTTACATCGGAAGCAACCCCTTCTTGGACTGATCCATGTTGAATCTCTTCAATACTTTGTCAATGTACGAGCTTTGGGAGGGTGCCACCAGTTTTCTAGTTCTATCTCGGTAAATCCTTATTCCTAGAATAAAGGCTGTCTCTCTGAGGTCTTTCATGGAGAATTTTAATGAAATCCAAGCTTTCACCGATTGTAGCATGGGAATGTCATTTCCAAGAAGTAATACATCATCAACGTATATGACAATGAATATCAGTACTCTTCTACTAAACTTCTTATATACACAAGAATCATCCTCGTTTTGAATGAAATCATATTCTTTTATGATCTCATCAAAACGATGGTTCCAAGAATGCGATGCTTTCTTTAATCCATAAATGAATCGGTTTAACTTGAAAACCTTGTTCGCATATCTTGGTACGAAAAAACTATCAAGTTGTTGCATATAAAATCCTCCAAAAGGTTTCCGTTAAGGAAAGCGGTTTTGACATCCATCTGTCATATTTCATAATCAAAATATGCAGAAATAACAAACATTATCCGAATGGATTTAATCATGGCAACGAGTGAAAAGGTTTCGTCGTAATCGACAACATGTCGTTGACTATATCCTTTAGTTATAAGCCTAGCTTTGTACGTTTGTATGTTACCTTACATGTCTATTTTTCTTTTGAAGATCCATTTCCAACCAATAGGCTTAATGTCTTCTGGTACATCAACCAGTGTTCAAACTTGGTTGGTATACATGGAATCTATTTCAGAATTCATGGCTTCTTGCAATAAAGTGGATTTGCTACCTTGTATCGCTTCCTCATACATAGCTGGTTCATCTTCCTCAATAAGATTAATGTCTACATGAGGTGAGATTAGAAACCCATAGCTCTCAGGTTGTTTTCTGAGTCTCTCTGACTTACGCGGTCTTGTGTATCAGAAGATTGTATAGCAGTCTCATCCCTGATGGACTATTCGTATTCCCTGAAGGGGCTCTGATTTTCATCTAGTTCTAATTTCGTCCCACTTATCACTGCATTCATGAAGATGTTGCTATATGCAAGATATCTAGAAAGGACAACATAGCAGACTCGCTTACGAAGGCCTTACCTCCGAGACTATATGACAGACATGTAGAGCCGATGAGTACTAGAGCAAGTGGAAGAAAATATTAGAGTTGGAGCTCGGCGCGGAAAATTTTGTTATATTTATTGTAAATACGATGTATATTTTATTTTATTATGAATAAAATTAAGTAATTTTCATCAATATAATCTTATCTATGGTAAAGGCGTAAATGACCGTAAAATTAATAGTTGTGACATAATTGTAAAAGCGCCATAATTGTTACTGAGAAATGTCACAATATGATTCACTCTTAAAATATTTCTGGTCAAGATTTACATATATGGTCGGTTAGTAAACCCGTGAGATCGATACGTGTCGTATATTAGAATTGGTCTAATGGTTTATCTCAGTAAACCATAAGTCTTGGGAGACTTATATAAACATGTAGGTATTTATTGGATAAATACTAAACGAATTATTCAAAGATTCCATATATATGGTACACCAACGTCAATAAGAATCTTTACGAGTCGAATAGCATATTAGCTCCTTTGACTTGTGATACCAATGTGGATATGTGAGATATCCTCTATGCTTTGATGACAGCCACGTCAACGATCTTTTAAGATCAGACCTCCGTCTGTTCGTTGGTATGGATTAATACTCACGATATCATGTGATGTATCCAGAGAGGATCTGTCAGTCCCGTGTACGGGATTTAGGTGTCCAATTTTTGATTCTTTGAAATCCTTGGCCGAGGTATAATTCGGAAACGAGTTCCGAATATTTATAAAGAATCATAATTATGTTGCGACACATGAATTATTCATAGTGGAGATTTTACGTTTAATCTGTATCTCCAAAACAATTCGGATACCTATGACAGAGGGATTATTATATATGAAATGTCTTCGACTTGGATGGTTCAACTCGATTATCTATGGTCATCGTAATTTGTGACTGGATAAATTACGGACATGAAAATGGTTTCCGTGACTGATAAACTTGAACCTAAAGAGTCTCACATATAAAGAGTACTCGTTGAGCACTTGGATAATTATTTATGAATAATTCAGATTATTCATAATATACATATGCGTATTAAATAATATGTATTTGTATACGATACATGATTTAGATTAGATACATATTATTACCCTATTGAATTTTGTTACTTGTATCATTATTATTATTAATTAATTAATTAATTATCAATTAATTACTAATAATAATAAAATGGAAGAATATTCTAGGAATATTTTTTCCATGTATTTATTTTATCTTTTTTGTTAAATAAATTAATTACTTGTTAATTAATTAATTTATTAGATAAGAATATCTTGAATATTCTTATTAATTTTGGCAAATTGTGATTGGTCAAACCATGTGATTTGAACACATGAATTTTGATTAATCAAATAAATGCAATTTGATAAGATTAAACTTGGAATAAAATTATTGGGCCAAAACAAAAGCAAAAATTGACTATTTTTCTGCTAGAATTTTAGACAATTATGGCATTTAGTATATAAATGAAATTGTTTCATTTCTTACAAGCCTTAGTCTCATCTCATGTATTGAAAAAATAAAGAAAAGAGAATTAGGGTTCTAATTAAGTTGATCAACATCAAAAGGTGAAGAAATTGGAAATTTGGTGCTTGGAATTAAGGTAATTTAAAGTTTCCAATTTCTAATTTCTTATTTAGTTTCTTAAGCATGAAAGTATATATGTGGTATGTATTTTGCATGTCTTAAATTTATATGTATCTTGGATATGTATATAAACTAAAAATTTGATGTTGATTGCTTAGGAAACCTTAATTAGTTTCTTTATTTAACATGTGTAAATTGATTAATTAGTGAATTAATCTTCAAAATTAAAATTGTCATTCTAGAGTGATATTACCACTCTAATTCCTATAATTTTTCTTGAGGCTTTGTATTATGGTCACTAGATTTAGTGTAAAATTAATTGGATTAATTGGGTGAATAAATTGAATTTTAGCATGAAATCGGACAAAATAAAAAACTAGATCAGATCTGGTTTTGTATATTAAATCAGAATATTTTTCATGTAAAAATATGTTATTTGGATGATATTGGATGTGTATTGGGTGTTGGATTAATTCCGAAAATTATTTCGGGGTGAAAATACGAGAAAACGGTGAAATTCATCGTCGAAATGGGCTCGTTGAGTCGAGGTAGTGAACCCAGCGAACATGGCATGTTCGGGCAGCCCAAGGCTGACCGAACACTGCCCAGTGTCCGGGTTGCCCCGGCTCGGCTGTTAGTCAATTGGTTTGAGCATTTGTCCGTTACGCGTAGATTTATCGAAAAATATTTTTGAAATATTTCATTGTGTAACGAAATATATCATGTGATTAAATGTTAATAAATAATATATTTAAAATTATTTGAGTGAATTAAAAATATTTGAAATTAATTAATTCACTAGAAAAATTTTAAAATGTTTACAAAACCATTTTCGCCTTCCGCTGCACCATTCCGCTGCGAACACCCCAACAGTTTCCTATAGTAATCATAACTTAAGATATTTATATTTTAATTACTTTAATTATTAATCATAACTTAAGATATTTATATTTTAATTACTTTAATTATTTAATAATTAAATAATTATTTAAATACAAATATTTTAAATATATGTATTATATATACTTTGAATATTCAAATACATTTATATTTATGATATACGTCAAATATCGCAATCTGACATTTAATTAATGTGTATTAAAAAAATCATTCATTAAATACAAATACACATTAATTAGGAAATGATCATTAGGTTCCTTTGCATTTATTTTTCGTTTAAAACCGTTAAATGACTTATAAATAATTAGTTTTATTCATAAAAGTTGCCCTAGTGCTTTACGAGTATATTTCATAGGTGAGACTCTCTAGATTCAGGCATATCTATCACGAAATCCAATTTTGTGTCCATAATTTACCCACCCGTAAATTATGACGATCATAAATAAGCTCGCTGAATCATACAGGTCGAGGTCATGACGTATATTTAATTCCTCCGTCACAGGTATCCAGGTATACCCAGATATATAGATGTAAGTGTCAAATCTCTATATGGAAAATCCCATCGACGTTCTATTAGTAATCTCTAAAAGAACACTTAAAACTCACTTCTAAAGTGTATCACAGGCCCATGGTTTTTTATATGATTGCTAATCATATATGGACTATTTATGCTCTGTACACATAATTAACGGATCATTTCTTGACACACACAGGATATCCTGAGGATCTATCCCCACCCAATGAACAGACGGAGATCTGATCTAAATAGATCGGTGACGTGATTGTCATCTAAGAGTGGAGGATATCTCATATACCCATAGTGGTATCTCAAGTCAAAGAATCTCAAATGCTACTCAACTCAAGAAGTTTTTTTACTGATGTTGGGTACCATCTATTAAGAATCCCCGGTTAGTCATTTAGTGTTTACCCGCTATAAATACCTACACATCTATACGAGTCTCCAAGTCTGATGGTTCATTGACAAACCATTGGAATCCAATATTCTAGTATACGACATGTACCGGTCTCAACGGGTTTACTTTACTGACCAAGTAGTGTAAACCTTGACCAGAAACTACCTAAGAATGACAACGTTATGATACAACTCAATGTGAGTTGCGATGCTTTTGTAACTGTATCATAACTAATAATTCTATGGTCAATTACGTCTTTACCATATAAAGAGATATATTATATTATAGAAATTATTTATTTTATTCATAATAAAATGTTTACAAAAGTATTTACAAGGAAATACAACAGAGAATTGGCTCTCTGAGCACCAACCCTAACAAAATCTCCTACTTGCTCTAGTGTCAATATCAATTATATCTAATATCCATCGACTCCATATGTTTATCAAATAACTTTGGAGGTATGGCCTTCATAAGTGGGTCTGCTACATTATCTTCACTCAGTACCATGCACCCGATAATGTCCCCTCGCGGTACAATCTCTCGAATGATGTGATACTTATGTTCCATATGTTTCGACTTCTGATGCACTATCTGTTCCTTTGCTTGCACAATGGCTCCAGTATTATCACAGTATAACAGAATCTCATTCTTGATACTTGGGACCACTCTCAATTCTTTGATAAAGTTCATAACCTATACAGTTTCCTTTGTAGCTTCAGAAGCGCAATGTATTCTGCCTCTGTGGTGGAATCAGCTGTTGACCCTTGTTTGGAACTCTTCCAGCAAACTGCACCTCCGTTAAGCGTAAAGACAAATCCAGATGTAGACTTTTTATCATCGGGATCTGATTGGAAATCGAAATCCGTATACCCATTAACTTGCAGTTCATTTCTCCATATATAATTAACTTATCCTTAGTACCTTGTAGATACTTCAGGATATGTTTAGTGGCCATCCAATGGTCATTGCCTGGATTGGACTGATATCTACTAGTTATGCTAACATCGAAACTGATATCAGGCTTAGTACATAATATGGCATATATTATGCTACCCAAACACGAAGAATAAGGTTGGTTAGACATTCTAACCTTCTCATCTTCTGTTTGCCGATAAATCTTCTTCGAAAGATGAATCCCAATTCTGAACGATATATTTACTGTCTTACAGTTACTAAAATTGTACCGTTCCAAGATCTTATCTATATATGTTGATTGGGATAATCCAATCAACTTTATTTCTCTATCTCTATAGAGTTTTATGCCTAAAACATAAGGAGCTTCTCTTAGGTACTTCATGGAGAAATTCTTACAGAGGTAAGCTTTGACGTCGTGCATCATCCATATATCATTCCCAATTATTATGACGTCGTCAACATAAAAGACTAAAAATATCATCATGCTTCCATTGGCCTTCTGATACACACAGGATTCTTCCGAATTCTTGAGAAAACCAGACAATCTAATCATCTCGTCGAATCAAAGATTCCAACTTCATGAAGTTTGTTTAAGTCCATAAATGGACTTCTTAAGCTTACATACCATACCCGAGTTCTCGATGGATGTAAAACCCTTCAGCTGTTCCATATAGATTTCTCCATCAAGAAATCCATTTAGAAAAGTCGTTTTGACATCTATCTCATAAATCTCGTAATCATGATAAGTAGTATAGAAAGCAAAATCCAAATAGACTTACGCATTACTACTGGGGAAAAAGTTTCATCGTATTCGACGCCAAGTCGCTGCATGTAACTTGGAGAGTATGAGCTTGGGGAGTAGCAAAGATTTGCACCCCCAGTTCTAGTTCAGTGGCTTGGAGGACAGTGATACGTAAATCCCCAAGACCACTAGTTCAGGGACATGTAGTGGCATGCTTTAAGGGACGGCGATACGTAACTTCCGAATGTCATGGATTTGCACTCGTGGTTCTAGTTAGGCGTATGAGGGGACGGCGATAAGTAACGCCCCCATACATTAGGTTTTTCATAGACATAGATCAGTTTTCATAAACAGTTTTCAAATATAGATTTCAGATATAGTTCCAAAGAGAGGTTTTCAATAAAGAAAAATTTTCAGAAACATCGATTTTATAAGAGACCTTCAGAAAAGATAACTTTTACAAAAGAGATTTCATATAAGATTTTCAGAAAAAAGAATTCAGAGTTTTCAGATGAGAAAAAAGTTTTCATATAAGGTTGTTTCCTGGGAGGACTTTGATGTTTATAACCAAGCATTTTCATAATAGTATTTCAGTTTTCGTTTTAAATCTTCCACTCACTTAGATCGTTCAACCGGTCTAACCCCCTCATTCCCAGTTTCTCTGTTTTGCAAGTATTCCCGAAGGTAGTGCTCAAGAGGATGGATACTGATGGCAGTAACTAAAGGGTTTAGTCCACCAGATCGAGTCAAAGTTCAGTTCAGTCGGTGTCAGAAGATTTCATGTAATATATAACTGGTTTAGTAAAGTACACGTATGTATAAGTATTCATTACTAAAGTTGAGATGTGTAGTGAATTTGAGTATTTAGTTAAACAGCATTAAGCAATTATGATGTTAAGTTGGACAACAGTCCCGTGCATGAGTTTGTACATGAGATGAGTTTAACATTGTCATGAAGTTAAAGGCTCAGGGGGATAGTACAACTTATTCCCTGCCAGTAACATCTCCCGGATTGAGGATGTTACAAAGATGGTATCAGAGCATGGTCTAGGGAGTCAATGAATGCAGTGGGTAGAGTGTTGGGGTCTTGTATACATAGTATTTTCGGGATACTAGTATGCTCGGCATTACCTCTCTATTATCCGATCCTCGAGTACGTCCTCAAGCCCTATAGACAGGTTAGCAAGCTTTCCCACACTATTCAAATAGTATTCCTTATGAAAATAATTATACTCGAGATCCAAGTTGAAAATTCTCTTATAGTTATCTTGATTTATCACCAGAAGTACAGACAAACTATGAGATAAGAGAGTGGAAAGATAAATCTTTAAGAAAATTAAAAGATGACATACAGATGATTAAAGTAACCAGATAGTAGTAAGAAACATAGATACAAAGTCAGATAGTAAAAAATAACACCAATATTTGTAGTAAATAAGAATATAGTAACCTAAGCAAGAGTAAAATACCGAGTAGAATCAAGTAAAGTTTCTTCCCCCCAAGTAATATTCTCTTCCTACTCATAAAATTTTCCAATCATATCTTATAGTCCTTGAGTACCTCGTATAGGCAACGAGTTCCCCGAGTAATGAATAATGGACAAGAAGATAAAAGAAACAAGAAATCAGAAATAGAAGTGAGGGTTCCAATAAATAAAAGATGTCAATGAGGATGAAAAGATTTTAGACCCCAAATCCATACTCGCAAATAAGTAAAATAAAAATGTAAGTAGAGATGATTAAATTATCTTACCCCTAGAAACCCGATATAGATACAGCACTAAACTACATAGATTCCCAGCCCTCAGTAATACCGATTAAGGAAGCTGTCCTGATAGAGCATGTCTCATACCCACCTTACATGAGTAATAGATTCTACTAGGACACAGAGTATCAGAACATAGACCATGATAACCATTGAGATGTAGAGGCTTGTCCCATCTTTTCCGAGCTTAAGATAAAGGCAACCATAAGAAGCCCGACAAGCATCTATTCTAAAAATAGAAACAGAAGACATGAGAAGATAGATTACCTAAAAAATTACCTATGAAGCCTCCGAGGTTAGAAAGGAGAGAACCCATTATAGTCCACAGAATAGACCAAATATAGTAGAACTCATAGATAAGACCAATACCAGTAGAAACCCACGTGAGTTTAAAGAGGACAGACTCATGAGATTGGAGGTACTCAGGAAATAACAAGATTACCAACACAAATAAGTAAAATTAAATAGCATAGTTGTAGCCGATAGCAAGAACAGATAGTAAGACCTAGGAAATCGTTAATAGGAAATCGTGTATTCTCATATCTCCAAGGAAATCATATATTCTCCCCCAATTTAGGGCCCAACGAGAAATTGAATAAGTAAAGAAGAGCATCAGATAAGATAAATAAACCGTGTGACAGCTAAACCTAGAAGCTCAACAGGACCTAGATAAAAACAAGAAGATCGTAATATCTTGTATGAAGTGCAGTAGTTTGTAGTCACAGTAAGTTTAGCCAATCTAGAAGGGATAACTTGATCTATAATAGGGCGGAAAGCCTTCAAGGAAGTAAAGGCTCAAAAGAGTAAGGATTTAAAGTGAGCAACACATAGTAACACATGAGTAAGGTATCCAACTTATATAGAGCTTCCCATCATACCAGATAAGAAATTATTAGTGAGAATGCATCACCCAAACTGAAGATACAGTGGTAATACCATAATTGGTTGTAAACATGGAGTTTTCAATGAAATGGTTATCAAAGAGAATCAAGAAATCGAGATAAGGAGTAAAGTTGAGTAACAGAGTAAAACTTAGTAAGGAATAATAATAGAATAAATACGGTAGGAGTTTGAGAGAGTATAAACCTTATGGGAGTTATCAGCTAGAGGCAGTATAACCAATAGCCGGAGATAAACTAAGAGTAAAGTTGAATAAGGTAATTCAGATAGTTTTTAGCATAAGTACCTTAGTTTGGAAGCCAACACCAGATATGCAAATAAGAGAGTCATAAGCTCATAGATAAGTAGCACGAGCAATCGAGACACGAGTAACTAGCTAGAATACCGCAGCCGAAAAACTCTAGAACAAAAACCACCCTCCCAACCCTCGTAATACTATAGAAGCAAAGATGGGCCTCAAAGATTGCCTTAAGATATTCCTAAAAATAAGTTAATGCAAAGTGGAAGAAGACCGGGATAAGAAACTTTCACACTTAGTATAAGAATATAATAGGATATGGAGATATCTCTAATTAAAAGACTTAGTAAAGCAGTTATCTAGATGAAGTAATAAAGAGATAAAGTAGTAGTTAGGCAACGACGGGAATATAAAAGCATCAGTGTTAGATATGACTGCGGACATGTAAAAGAATATGTCATTCAAATAAGAAGACAGTGACATAGAATAGAGTAGAGATGGAGATAAAAAGAACATTAACCATACGATTTGGAAGTTGCGACGACAATATGAGAAGAATACTTAGAAGTGAAGACAGAAGTGCATCACAACAAGATCTCCCAAAGTTCTATTATGCGATCTTTAAGAAATAGCTAGTCATAATTTAAGTTAACTAAACCACCACGAGTTTCGAATGGCCTTAGTCACATGTATGGGTGGTTTGGTAAATATGTAGTATAGTATGAGGTCGAGGAAATGAGTTTGCTGTAATGTTGCGTTTAGCACAATGAATAAATCATCAAGGTATATTATACGTAAACGAACCTCAGGTGAAGATAAGATTTACAAGTCGTGTATACTTTTGTATACCCGATTCACGCCACTCAGTAGAGCAAGACTATGGGAACAAAAAAAAATGGGGATATCCTAGAACACAACCAAGCATAAAGAACAAGTCATGTGAGGTGCAGACGAGTGAATCAGAATAGTGTAACCAGTATCAACATAGTCATAAAAGAGCATAGTTTTAGCATAAAAGTGTATATAATCAGGCTTGGTATAGATACCTTGCCTCGAACTCCTTAGCCAATCAAGAAGAATTACCAGAGAAAATTACCCTGATGTAACGTCCTAAATATGAGAACCATTAGTTGACAGTAAGAGTACTTGGAGAGGTTAGCTATAAGTCATGAAGTTCTAAACCCAAAGACAGTCGTATATATGAGAACTCGAATGATGAAGTTTATAAACAAATGAGATTTAGTAAGTAGAAAACTAAGAGAGTCAAATAGTTGGTTAAGATACAATCATAAATATTAAAATAAGGTACATCTGGTAAAGTCATTTAAGTAGGATAGCTGAAGAACCCGAAGTGTTGGGGTTTTGGGCAAAGGGCGCGGCGGAAGCGCAGTTCAGGTGAAATCGTAATTTTAAATTTTTTTAAATTATCGAATAAATTATTCAATATCCAATATGAATAATTCATTCATATTTCATCTAAAAATATTTATTCGATATCAAATAACAACATAAATAATCAAGAAACGTCGCGAAACCTTTACGAAAATATTTTTCCGTAAAATGGCATAAATTTTTTTTTTTTACCGAACCGACCACCCAATACACATGAAGGCTGCCCATGTCAGCCTAAATGGTTTTAGGGCAATTCACGGGCTGTCCGAACAGTGAAAAATTCACTGTTTCGGCAGACATCATCCGATTGGCTCAAAAGTCATCCGGTAACGCCTTTTTTCGCCGTTTTCGCTTATTTCAACTCTGAAATAATTTCTGGCAATTGATCCAACATCCAAAACACATCCAATACATTTATATAACATCAATTTCATCAACATAAATCCATATTTCCAGATTAATCTAATTAACCAAAACGTCAATCAAAGTCACCACACATGAACTACCCAAGAAAAATTCTAGGCATTACAAGAGTAGTCATAACACTCTAGAATAGCAACATATCATCAAATGATCAAATTGGATAAATATTACAATAATATCAACCAAATAAACTTCACACATGCACCATACTTCCAATTTCATCCACTAAAACCAAAAGCATAAATTTTCAATAAGTAAAGAAACCAAGAAAAAGTAATTTTCTAAACTCAAGATGATAAATATTACCTTTAATCTCCAATAATCCCTAAGCTTTTCTTATTTTTCTTTCACTTTCTTCCTTGGATCATCAAGAAATATTTGAGAGCTTTTGGAAGAGGATGAATTCAGCCATAGGCTTCCCTTGGAAGAAAATCAAAAATTTTTACTTTAAAAAGTTGAAGTGGCCGACTTAGGAATGGTATAACTATCATTTTGGAAATTTAAATCAATTAAAAATAATTAAACTTTATGTTAGCAAATCAAATTTGCACACCTAAAGTTTAATTAAATCATGACATGTGTCACCAATAATAATTAAACATTTTTCATAATAATTATGAAAAAATTTATCAATTAATTGTTCGAATAATTAATTAATATAATTATTATTATATATGTATTTTATTTACATTAAATAACAAATACATATATTAATGACATGTGTCAAAATCTCATCTAATAATTAATTAATGTGTATTTAATCAAATTATGTATCAAATACAAATTCACAATAATTATTAAATGACCAAAAACCTCTAATACATGTGTTATCGTTTAATAGTTTAAACGATTTGAATTAACTCACTTAATCTGATGAAGTATTATGAATAAACTGTATTATGAATAATGTGTTGCCCAAGTGCTCAACGAGTACACTTCATATTGTGGAACTCTCTAAGTTTAGGTTTATCCGTCATGAAATCCAATTTTGTGTCCATAATTCACCTACTCATGAATTATAACAATCACAGATAATCTCGCTAAATCATTGCATATGTATAATCCCTCTGTCACAGGCTATCCATATTATACTTGGGATATAGATAAAATATCAAATCCTTTCGGTATAATATAGTCGACTTTCAATTCATGATCTCTTTCAGAAGTTATACCACGGCCATGGATTTACTAGATCATAAACACTGAGGATACATATGCCCTATACACCGGACTGACAGATCCTATCTTAATACGGACATGATATTATGAACATCAGTCCACACCCAATGAACAGGTGGAGGTCTGATCATGAATAGATCTGTGACGTGGCTGCCATCAAAGTGTGGAGGATAACTCATATATCCATTATGGTATCTCAAGTTGAAGGACCACTATGCTCGCTCAACTCGTGAAGATTCCTATTGATGTTGGTGTACCATCTATTAGGAATCTTCAGTGAGTCTTTCAGTGTTTATCAAATAAACACCTACATGACTATACGAGTCTTCTGAGACTTATGGTTCATTGGGATAAACCATTATACCAAGTCACGATATACGACATGTACTGGTCTCAGCGAATTTTACTAACCGAACGGTGTTAGTAAATCTTGACCATGAACTTTATTTAAGGATATACATCTTATAGTATGCTTCCCAATTTCAATTACAAACTACGTTGTAACTGCGAACTACATTGTAAATCTTAGGGTATTTGTCTAATATACACGTATCACTAAATCAGATTTAGTTTTAATCTAATCATAATTAGATATCTAATCACAATTAGATCGAACATGTGTATAAAAGACAAGATGTGCTACAATTAAATAAGTAATATTATGGAAAATGGAATTATTCGTATTCATGAATCGGACATAAATACAATCCGGATTGGCACTCCGAGCACCAATCCTAACACGAAGTATACACAGGTCGAAGGAAAGTGAAAGTTATTGGTTATAATATTAAATTACTATAGGGATACTTTAAACATGAAGAGTAACAGAAGTTCCTAAAGATATTTAAAAGTTATTGTTATCATGACAATGAGGTATGAAGGTTCCAAATCAGAATAAAATTAAGATGAGTCGGATGACAGGCCACGAATATAGTATAATTTTGGGAACCGATAATTCATGTGGATAGTTGAGATAAAGAAAGTCGAATATAGTTAGAGGTTTAGAAATGAGATTTCCCTGATACGTAAGGATATTTGAAGTATGACAAGAGTTTTCCAAAAGTTTCAACAGGAAAAATTGAAAATATAGCAGAAAAAAAAAGAAGGTAAGGAATATAGGTATAGCATAAACATAAGATATTCTCGAACCAAGACAAATCCGCGAGTTAGACCCCAGAAAAGATTCGAGAACGAATTCTATTTAAGGGGGGAATTTATAACGACCGAAAATCTTGACTAATGTTACATCATGGGATGAGTTTTACATAATATAAACTATGTTTGAACACATTCATTTAGGAATGATTATCACTCCAGTGAATTCTCATTCTGGAGTCATGTCAGTCACTCTGGTGTGTTTTTTATTACAGTGTGATGTCAATCTATCTAGTGTACTTTCATTTTGGAGTGATCATCACTCCAGTGTCTCACCATTCCAGAGTGATGTTTGTCACTTCGGTGTATCATGATGGAATTGGTGCTTGGAGTGCCAATCTGAATTGTACATTTTATTATTTATTAATAAAATAACTACATTTTCATTTCATACATTATTAATGGTATTGTCATTATGCTTATTAGATTGATGTATAGATATGCTAAGAATGACATCGACCTTATAATAGTGTTGACATTAGGTGTAATCTATTCTTAAAGTAAATATTCCTAGTTGTTGGTTTTGGAATATGGTCGATTTCTATAACATAGAAGACTAACACATGTCGTATATTGGAATTTGAGTTACAATGATTTAACCCGATGTACCATGATTTTTGAAAATCTTATAGACATATGGGTATTCGTTGAAATGAATACTGAATGAATCATAGATGATTCCTAATAATTGGAAGTACACACCACCGTCAATAGGAATCTCCTCTAGTCAAGTAGCATATGTAATTCTTTGACTATAGGATGGCATTATTTTTGTATGAAATTCTCCACACTTTGATGTCATATATGTCAGAAACCTTTCATGGTCGGACTTCTAGATGTTCGTTGAGTGTAGACTGATACACTCAGTAATCAAGTGCGAATCAAGATAGGATTTATCGGCCCGAATATGTACCATAAGGGGTTTATGTATCCATGTTAGTAAAGTCACGATTCTTAAATCTTTGGCCAAAGTCGATCACCTGGGGTGCATCGCATCAGTTATGAAGAATCATAGACATGTCGACATGAGATGTGCGCCTCAGAAACTTGACGGTATATTCTATGTTTCTAAGCACAACTCGGATAGTCTATGCAGAGGAATTATTAAACATATTTGATGACCTCGATTTGTATAGTTCAGAAAGGTCGTTCGTGTTTTTCACGAAATCGGAGGTGGCCAAATTTCGTACATATTAGCTAGGCTTATATGACGAACGTGTCTGAACTTAGAGAGTCCTAATATGAAATATACCCGTATAGCACTTGGACAGCCGATTAATTTTGATAAAAGATAATATTCGATATTATAATTATCAACTAAGATAATCAAGTGTTATTGGATGACATTGATTATTTATTTTGACCTAATTGGATTAATTGGAATAATTCAATAATTACACAAGAGTTAAATTGTAAAATCATAATTATCTCTACCATTTGAGGATATTATGGTAACTATAAGTATGTAATAATATGTGATTTTGGCTTGATTTAATTGGATTAAATTAAAGTGGGAGACAATAGAGATTAGTCAGCTAATTATACATATTTGGATTAAGCCCGCTTAAAAGTTGATTACAACTTTTATTAATTAAAAACCAAGTTTTGCTATAAATAGCAAGTTTTATAAAGGTTTTAATTACAAGTATAAGTATAAGCAAAAGCTTGAGTAAGTTATACACAAGTAATTAGCCTAAGTTAAATAAGTGTTTAGAGAAGCTTGTAAGGTCTGTACAACATTTCATCTAGGAGAAATCAAGATTAGATCATAAAGTGAAGCTTGCTAGCATTGGAAATCAAGGTTGGATCTTAAAGTCAAGCTTGCACACCTTAGAGATTCTCCAACCATTTCAACAAATGAGAAATAGATTGGATCTTGCATCAAGCTTATTAGGTAATGTTTGATCTTCTCCTAAGCTATGTTCATTTGTGTATTAGATGCATGATCACATAACTTAATGTTGAAATAATGTTAATCAAATGTGTCAGGATACTTTAGAAGTATAAACACAACACGCTTATGTATTAGGTCAAAAATTTTCATGTTGGACATGAAATAATTAATAAGAGTTTGGAACTCTAGATTAAAGCTTAGAGTTATGACTATCATTCTAGATTCACTTGACCACCTTTGGGTGACCTACAATTATTCACGAGACATTTCTTATTGGGATTATAATTTGGTTTGTGTATTGGATTAAAAATTTACGCAAATGTATATTTATAATAAATTTATGTTTTTTTAAAAATATTTGATATTTTGAAAAACTTGATTTTTATTGTATAACATATGTTGATGTTGGTTTTTGATGTTAAAAATTAATTTTGGGTATTTTTGAGGTGTTTAGGGAAGATCAGAAGAAATTATGGTAATAGACCCTAATTCCTTCAGCTCACTTTCCAGTGAGCTTAAGGAAAGTGAAATGGAAAATATATATATATATATTGCTTGCACTGTGCGCGCACAGTGCACGCGTGCACTGTAGCACACAGGTCATGTACCCGTGAATGATAATTTTATTTTCGTTCGTTTTTTAGTTTTCGAACACCGATTCAGCCCCGGTTTTTTCCTATACACTCATAATGGAATATAGTATTTCATTAAATATCTTAAAATTATATGTGTATTTGATATCCACGGTTTAGTCCTATTTTCGCTGTCCGGGACACCAATCCGACCCTCGGATTTCCACAACTGTCCTAACATATCCCCATTCTGGAGTGATGTTAGTCACTCCGATTTGCTCTTAATTCTGGAGTGATGCCATCACTTCAGTATCATTCCATTTCAGAGTGATCATCATTCCATTGTCTTTTCTTTCTGAAGTGATCATCATTCCGGTGTACTTACATTGCTCATGTCTCTGTAAATGACAATGTCAAAATTTTGATTTGAGAAATCTACACTTGAATTCCTACTTAAATGTATTATGTTTATAGTTTGTTTATGGAAATTTGTTGTTGGAATGTGTTGGTAGAATATACAGTCATTTTGGTTTATCATTAAAGCTAGAGCATAGGATAGCCTATGCCTCTCTGTTTCAATTTTCAAAGACACCATAAAAATTCTTGAATTCACACTATTCTCCTGACATTTTCCACCCGGATAATAATATCAGTAATTTTAATCATGCAAGTACTCTTCTTTACCCTCGCCACTACTTTCTTTTGTTTTTAATAATAATAGTGAGAAATGTTTTGCATAATTAACGGAAATACAATTTATATTTAAAAGCAAATGAAGTCTTGGCTATTGTGTTTTAGCAACCAAAAAAGTCCTTTTTAAAATGATGATATCCAAATAAATAAATATTATACCATGTTAGGTGATCGATGAAATCACACACGTAACGCAAACGTATGTATCGCTCAAGTAATATAAAATGTATCGATCCCACGAGAACTTAATACATTTGATATTAATTTACGAAGCTAAATATGTACGAGTATCTAATAAATTGGATTGTTGATTGGATGGTAATTTTTATCTAAAAACAAGTAAATAAAACAGTTTGAAAGTAAATTTAAGGAAAAATCAATATTATAAAGCTATCTAGGGTTGTGAATCATTCCAATATCTTTTAAAGATGAAGTGATTATCTCATATTTGTACAATATATCGGTTTATTAACCTGAAATACGAAAATATGCAAAAGTCTTTTCGATGGTCAGATGCAAACACCCAATTAATTATATTCCAATGTTAACCAAGTTACCTGAATAAATTCATTAAGATTAAGTTTCAATTGTGGCTACCCCCGCCCGACAGGTATATACCTATCCTGTAAGGAAATCTACCTAAGAGATATTTACCCCAAGGTGAGATCGTGAGCTATTAAGTCTAAGGCTAAACCTAAAATCCTTTTTCCAAGTTCATTTTAAGTTTACCAAATCAATCTTATTAATGGTCAGTTAACAATAAGCATTAAGACTAAGACTCAATAAATAAACATTTATATTACCCAAGACATAAAATAACCACTTATAAAACAGTGATATCGGAATTCATCACAACCTCAGATATGGGATTAGTTATCACACATATCTAGGACTATTAAAGATATAAATAAAGAAAATGACATAAATTAAATTTGAAAATTAAAAGATAAATTGACAATAAAATAATTTGATAGGGTTAGAGGATACATTTTTATTACTTCTAATTTAGATATCTCTCTTATTATAAATATATAAACTTGCATGACATTATCAACCAACCATATAAGCGATATCCTGATTAAGTCAGATTTTTGATAAATTTCAAACCGACCATAAATGCGATATCACATTAAGCCAGGTTAAAATAAATTTAATAAGTCCAACTGACCATAAAAGCGGTATCTCATTAAGTCACATTTTAAAATAGTTTTATATTAAGGGAGATTAATTTAAATTATAATAATAAAAGCTTTACCTTTCACCCCAGCGAAGTTACCTATTCATACTTTAAAGTAAAATAAAAAAAGATCTATTGCTTAAAATAAAAATTAAATACAAGAAAGCTGTAAATAAACAAATAAGATACAATCTTTTTAGTATTCTTAAGGAAATCCTCAAAAGAAGGTATGAAAATTCAAATGAATTCGGTCTCAATTTATAGGTAAATTTTGTTCCAGCCAGTCGCGACGCGCCGTTGATCTTTGAAGTGTGTATGCGGTTTGACAAGATGATGACACATGGCTATCGGCATAAATTATTGGCTCAACGTCACAATGCATGAAGCTTTGCCCGTCGCGACACTGACGTCATGATGACTTAAGCAATGACACTTGTCGGCAGAGTGAATATTGTGCTAACGTCATGATGACATGAGTGATGATGTGTCATAAGGCTGAATTATTGGTTGACATCATGCTGTCGTGATGACAAGTGTCGGTGGGGCTCAATAATTACAGCGCGTCACGACGCGGATTTCCTTTTTTTCCATTTGTTCCGTTTTAGGCCCTGATTTGTATGCATGGCAACGGGCCGGGCTCGGGCCCGTGCTGTCACCGGGGCCGGGCCGGGCCCGGGCCTACTTTTTTAATTAAAATAAATTATTTATTATATAATATATATATTTTAAGTCCGAACCCGATTTTTTTATTATAAAAAATTATAAATAAACAAATTTATTATAAAAATATATATATATTATAAATAAAATATTTATTTATTTATTTTAAGCCCGGATCCAATGTTTTTTATTATAAAAAATTATAAATATAAAAAATTTATTATAAAAATTTATATATTTTATAAATTAAAATATTTATTTATTTATTTAAGCCGGGCCGGGCCGGGCCCGGGCTTTTTGGGTGAAGCCCGGCCCGGACCCGTGTTACCCCGGGCCGGGCCAAAGCCCGCCCGGGCCGGGCCGGGCTTCGGGCTTTTCTGCCATGCTACTGATTTTTTGCTTCCATTGAGTCCTGAAATCTTATTATCTACAAAATACATAAAACAAATCAAAATATTCACAAAACTCGAGAAGCTATACAAATATTAAGTAAAAGAGGTGGTAATATTGATATATTTTCCGCTGATCATTAGGGAATCGTGGGATGAAGCTGACACGCAAGTAAAGTGAAATTGAGAATAATTGTTAGTTCGGGAGGTTTTGCCTACCATATAACAGTACAATAATAATGAGGAGGCTTAGTCTACCATAAATCTTAATAATAAAAATAAAGCAATTAAAAACAGAATTTAACGTGGTAAAACCTTCAATATGAGGGAAACATCTACGGATATAAGTAGAAGGATTTACTATAGTGGAAGAATTTTACAACTTCTCTCTAAACATAATGAGTGAACAATCTCACACTCTTAGAATTGGAGAAATATAACTCTCTCACAAACTCTTAAGAAAAAACTATATTTTCTCTCTTAGAATAAAGAGTATTTGGTTGAGAATGAAATGAATAAAATAATGAAATGAAATCTCTATTTATAGGTATGAGATTCATTGTGCAATAGTGAATTCTAATTTTTTATTATTTTCTTTTTAAGCATGTGGGATCCACCCACATAATTAATTTTTCTTTTCAATGTGCTTGTCTTCTTTGAATTTAACATATAATAGGTCTAATGCTTTATTTGGTTAGAGGTATGAGAATATACGACAAGCTATGATAAAATATAGAATTGTATTTGGGAAGAAGTGTAAAGAGAATATAGGGTTATTGAAGATAATTTGATAAGTTGAAAGCCCCATTATAGCACATATTCATAACACTCTAAATTGGAGTGTTTTTATGATTTTGATATTGTTGTTTTACTAACTGTATCTTACCTTAGCTTTTAATACCTTCCAACCAACACAATAATGTTATTAAACTATCATTTTATCATATCATGCTCTCAAACATAACAAGGTGAATTATTTTATTTTACCTCTCATTACCCCATCTTATCTTACCATACCATACTTCAATAAATCTCATTACACTCAATCCAAACAATGGTAAAAAGGTGGAAAATGTAGGGTATGATATAAAGATACCAATATTTATAGTCGGTCAATTAATTTACGGATATAAAAATTTCATCCGTATCCGATCCTAACATACTGGACCCCTACTCATATTTTACTCGTCTAAGTAACGGATATAAAAAATTATTCATTTCACTACCAGTGATTTTTGTCATCATAAAATTGTTACATGAAAATATACATCAGGCATTCAAGGCTATAACAATTTTCTTCTTCAGCTGTCAAATCTACGAGTTAGCTAATTCGCTTTAAATTATTCATGTATATTTTGAGTTCCCAAACTAAACTTATATCACTAAAATACAAAGATATCGCCCACCATATGTTTGAGAAAATGCTTAGTAACACTTGCTGCTGCTTTTATCCTGTGACATTGAGTCATTGACTGAAAGTGTAGATATGGAAAAACTAATCAAGTCAATGAATCTTTTGCTAAAAATGAGGGACTTTCTGAAACTTTCCCATGTCCTAAAATACGCGGACTGGCAGCCTCGCCTATCCAGTTTTCTTTGGTGGAAAAAATACCGATTCCTTTTGTTTCAAGTCAAGCATGCCAGTGGGAGAGGTTTTTCTGGGAGCATTTCTTCAGGTTTTGTTCGACAGATTGGCGCCAGAAAGCTTGCGCCGTTTCCCGCTTGCAGATGATACCCGTGCAGAGCTGAAAAAGTGGGAGAAAAAGCTTATGATGATCCAGGCAGTGCTCGAAGATGCAGAGGAGAAGCAACTGACCAATAGGGGTGTCAAAATTTGGCTTGACGATCTCCGAGACTTGGCTTATGACGTTGAGGACATTCTTGATGATTGTGCCACCCTGTTGAGACAATCTTTAAGTACTAGTTTGTATGCTGTGGCCGAGTAATCTTGCTTCACAATTTAACTTGGGTTCCAAGTTAAGAAGAAGTAACAAGCCGTTTGGAAGAGCTTTGTGATCGAAGAAACGTTCTTGGATTGGAAAAAACTTCAGCTGGAAGATCAGCAAGTAGTGGTTTGTATTACTGCTGCTGCTGCTTGGCAAAGACCGCCCACTACTTGTTTACCAACTGAGCCTGCTGTTTATGGGAGAGATGGAGATAAAGCCAAAGTGCTTGATATGGTTTTGAGCTTTGATCCAAGTGATGAGGTCAACTTTCGTGTCATATCCATTGTTGGGATGGCAGGGGTTGGGAAGACAACGCTTGCTAGGCTTCTTTTCAATGACCTTGCGGTAGAAGATTTCAATCCTAGAGCGTGGGTTTGTGTTTTTCTGATGATTTTGATGTTCTGAGAATCTCGAAGGCAATTCTGGAGTCAATCACTTTGTCATCTTGTGATTTGAAGGATTTAAATCCAGTGCAGGTTAAGCTGAAACGGGAGATGGCTGGAAGAAAGTTTTTGCTTGTTTTAGACGATGTTTGGAGCAAGGATTATGGCTTGTGGGAAGTTTTGAAGTCTCCTTTTATGGCTGGAGCACCGGGGAGTAAGATAATTGTCACGACTCGTGATGAAAATGTAGCATTGACATTGGGATGTCCTAGAGAACGGCATAATTTAGAGCTTTTATCAGATGTTGATTGCTGGTCTGTGTTCATGAAGAACGCGTTTGCGAGCAGAGATGTTAGCCTGCGTTTAACTTCAGAATTTATTCGGAGGAAAGTTGTTGAAAAGTGTAAAGGCTTGCCTTTGGCTGCAAGAACTCTTGGTGGCCTTCTACGTTGTAAGCTGAGGGATGGTGAGTGGCAAGATATCTTAAATAGTAAAATATGGGATTTATCAAATGACAGTGAGATTCCAGCGGTTTTAAAGTTGAGCTACCATCATCTTCCTTCACATCTGAAGAGATGTTTTGGTTATTGTGCAATTTTTCCGAAAGATTATGAGTTCGAGGAGAAAGAAGTTGTAATTCTATGGATTGCAGAAGGCCTTGTTCAACAATCAAATGACGATAAGCAGCTTGATTATATAGGGGGTGAGTATTTTCGAGATCTTTTGTCAAGGTCAATTTTTCAACAAGTAAATGATGGTGGTTCTAGATTTGTAATGCATGATCTTGTAAATGATCTGGCTCAATGGGTCGCTGGAGAAACAAGTTTTAGGTTGGAGGATGTATTAAGTGCCAATAACCAAACTCAAATATCTGAAAGGGCTCGCCATTCTTCCTACATCTCTTGTGATTTCGATGATAAAAATAAATTTGAAGTCTTCTGCAAAGTTCAAAATTTGAGGACATTCTTGCCAATAATCTTAAATGAAGGTACTCACTACATAACCCAGTTTGTTCTCTCTAAAACTTTATCAAAATTGGAAAAACTGAGAGTACTAGCTTTAAGAAATTACTATATCACTGAGGTACCCAAATCAATTAAACTTTTGACACATCTAAGGTACCTCAACTTTTCTGGCACTAGGATCATCAGTATACCAGAGTCAGTTGGCTTCCTATACCACTTACAAATTTTGCTATTAAGAGATTGTTCTCGTCTCAAGAAGTTGCCTACAACCGTGGAAAATTTGATCAACCTACTTCATCTTGATATTAGTGGTCAGAATCTCATAGTAGAGATGCCAGCAGGGATGAAAGAATTGAAATGTCTCCGAACCTTGTCTAACTTTGTTGTGGGCTTGAACACTGGTTCTTGTTTGGAAGATTTGAAGAATTTAAACTTTCTCTGTGGAAAACTTTGCATTTCAAAATTAAGGAATGTGGCTCATGACTTAACAGAGGCCATTTTAAGTGATAAGAAGGACTTGGAAGTTTTACAGCTAGAATGGGAGTCTTTATATTTGTATAATCGCTCACAAAATAGTGTGGTACGAGATAGAAATGTTCTCGACATGCTACGACCTCATGGCAATCTTAAAGAGCTCTCAATCAACTTCTATGGAGGAACAACATTTCCATCATGGGTAGGAGATCCATCGCTCTCCAATATGGTGGTCTTAATATTGGATAACTGTGAAAAATGCACATCCTTACCATCACTTGGGAATTGCCTTTGCTCAAAGACCTCACTATCAAAGGCCTAAGGGAGCTAAAAAGTATAGGTTCTGAGATTTTTGGGAATGGTTGCTTGAGGCCGTTTCAATCATTGGAGACTCTTTGTTTTCAGAATTTGGGAGCATGGTTCAGTTGGGACCCTATCGGAGAAAACGGACTAGTTGAAATATTCCCTGTCCTCAGAAAGCTTTTGATTTTAACTTGCCCCAGACTCTCTGGGAGGTTGCCTGATCATCTTCCTTCACTAGAGGAACTTGTGATCCGTGATTGTGAGCAACTGGTGGTGTCATTCTCCAGCCTTCCTCAGCTCTGCAAATTGGAATTAAGTGGTTGCAAACGGATGGTGTGCACCAGGTTGATTGACTTCAAGTCACTAAAATTTGTGACTTTATCAAATATTTCAGAGTTTGGACGATTGTCAAGACATGAGTTTCAGAAAGTTGAACGTCTAAAGATCATTGGATGTGAAGAACTTGAACATTTGTGGAATGAGATTTGTCTCGAGGAGCTACCACAAGGGCTGCATAGCCTTACTTCTCTCAGAGAACTATTTGTTACAAATTGTCAAAGCCTTGTTTCATTCCTAGAGGCTTGTTTCCTTTCCAATTTGAGTTTGCTCGTTATTGAAAATTGCTGTGCTCTAACATCCTTAAATGAGGTAATGAAGCACAGATGTGTACATCTTATAAGCTTGCGCATTGAAGATTGTAATTGTCTCATGTTCATTGTTCGAGGCCAGCTACCTTCATCTCTTAGAAAGCTAGTGATAAGAAATTGTGAGAATTTGCTATGCTTGGTGGATGATAGGGAGGATCCCTCTGCTTCTTCTTCATCTTTTTCTTCAGTGATGCACGGGGAGAATATGAACAACACCAGCTTATCTCTTCTAGAGAGCTTGGATATCTCAGGCTGTCATTCTCTGATGTGCCTATCTCCAAGAGGCCAATTATCTGCAGTTCTTGGACACCTTAAGGTTCAGACTTGTCCAAAGCTTAAGAGCTTGTCATCACCAGGAGGCCAGTTACCTGTCACGATCAAACACCTTGAGGTTCAAAATTGTGCTGAGCTTACTGCTTTATCATCAACAGGAAAACTACCCGAAGCCCTTCAATACCTCAGCATTGCTGATTGTCCACAACTTGAGTCAATAGCTGAGAGTTTTCATGATAACACGACTCTTGGAATCATTTTGATTGGAAACTGCAAAAAGCTTCAGTCCATACCCAATGGGCTACACAAGCTTAACAGTCTTGATGAATTGTATATTCGCAATTGTCCCAGTCTTGTTTCCTTGCCAGATGAAAGTCTTCCGAACAAATTGAGAGTTATTGAAATCAGCAAATGCAAGGAACTTACTGTTGAAAACGTGTTGTGTGTGTATTGCAGCTGGCCAAGTTGGCCAGCTGCAGCCAGTGCTAGGGAAGCTGGCAAAGTGCCAGCCATTGCAAGCTGCTGACAGCTTGCTCAAAAACCGCGTGGCACTGTTCACGCGGTTTGAGCATTATATAAGGATCCCCAAATTCCCCAGATCCTAAAAACCGTGAGTTAGAGAGTAAAGTGTTGGAGAGGTTTTTGTAAAGCTTCGCTTTGTAATTCTTTTGTTGGTAGTAATAAAAGAAGAGTTTTCCTCTCAATCACCTCTATTCGTGTGTGTTTAAACACAACAAGTGGTAATCAGAGCTACGGTTCAACGGAGGGATCCCGAATCTCGGAAACGGAGATTCGGTTCGGAAAGTCGGTTCCGACAAAAGTTGTCAAAAATTAATTTTGAGCATACCATCGGACTTTTCACGGCGAGACGAGCACGGCCATATTTTCCGGCGAACGAACGGAGGTCGGAGGACGACGCACGCGCCGCACGCGCCGGACAGAGCCTCGCCCACGCGCCCCACGCGCATCTCACGCACCCACGCGCCCAAGGTAGAAGACGACGCCACGTCAGCCGACCGTGTCGCCCAGTCAGCGCACAGTCAGCAGCCCAGTCAGCTGCCACGTCAGCGTGCCTGGTAAATTTCAGATAGGTCCCTAAACTTTCTGAAAATTACAATTTAGCCCCTAAGCTTTCGAATATTTACAATTTAGTCCCTATACTTTTTGTAAATTGCAATTTAGTCCCTGAACTTTTCCGTAATTGCACTTTGGCCCCTGTACTTTTGGAAATTGCACTTTGACCCCTGTAATTTCTGAAATTTGCAATTTGGTCCCTGTGTCGGATTTTGACAAACGAAGTGTCATTTCCACCATTTTCGACCATTCCGGACGCAACGGTGAGGTCCGTTTTTTGAAATTCTGCTTAGAATTTTTTGTGATGGAAGGGGGCAACGGAAAAATGGTTTTGTTAACAAGTACCAACTATTTCACATGGAGAGGAAGGATGAAAGACCTTCTGTATGTGAAGGACTATGATGGATCGGTATTTCTGGAGCAGAAACCAGAAGGAATGACCGATGAGAAGTGGGCTAATCTTCACCAGAAAACATGCAGTACTATCCGTCAGTGGATCGACGACAGTATTGTGAACCATGTCAGTGAAGATGCAAATGCACGTGTTTTATGGAGAAAGCTGGAGGAGCTTTTCCGAGCAAAGACTGGAAACAACAAGCTGTACTACATCAAGAAGATGATGGGTTTGAAATACCAGGAAGGTACAGCTGTGGCGGACCATATCAACGATTTCCTCGGCACAATGAAGGAATTGTCTGGATTGGGCATAGACTTCGGAGATGAGGTAAATGGTTTAATACTCCTTAATACGTTACCAGAATCTTGGGAAACGTTCAGATCTACGGTGATCAATTCAGCCGCAGATGGGAAAGTCACTATGGAGATGGCAAAGACCAGGATCTTCGAGGAAGAAAAGAGGACGAGAATGCAGGAGTCAGCATCAACCTCAACCTCAGAAGCTCTAGTGACAGAGAAGAACACCAGAAGGGGGAGGAGTAAAAGCCGAGGCCCAGGGAGATCAGACAAAACCGAGGTAAATCAAGAACCAGAGATATTGAGTGCTATTACTGTAAAAAGAAAGGCCATATGAAGCGGGATTGCTACAAACTGAAGAACGAGCAGTCCAGGAGAGATGGTGACTCTAATCAAGAAAGAGTTGCTACTACCACCGAGAAAACCTCCAAAGACTTCTGCATATATATGAAGAAGATGTTGTGAATCTTACCAGCCACGAGACCAGTTGGGTGATAGATAGTGGCGCATCCATACACACGCACATCTCGCAGAGACTTCTTTTCATCTTACACACCAGGGGACTACGGTGCTGTAAGGATGGGGAATGACGGACAGTCCAAAGCCGTCGGTATTGGAGACATCTGCCTTGAAACAGAGAACGGGACAAGGCTAGTGTTGAAGGGAGTCAAGCACATCCCAGATATCCGGTTAAACCTGATCTCAACAGGCAAGCTGGATGATGAAGGTTTCTGCAGCACCTTTAGTGACGGATGCTGGAAGCTCACTAAAGGATCAATGGTCGTGGCACGAGGTAAGAAAGACTCAACTCTGTATTTGATGCATGCTAAGCTTTCAAATAGTAGCATAAATACAGTCAACAGCAATGAGGCAGCCGAGCTATGGCATAAAAAGCTCGGTCACATGAGCCAAACAGGGATGGAGATACTACGCAGGCGGAATGTTCTTCCGGATTGAAGAACTCACACTTACGGAAGTGTGAACACTGCATGGCTGGAAAGCAGAACAGAGTATCCTTCCAGAGCTCCCCGCCTCAACGGAAACGGAGGTACTAGATCTCATACATTCAGATGTATGCGGTCCGATGCAGACACGAACACTCGGAGGGTCACTGTATTTTGTGACATTCATTGATGATCATTCAAGGAAGACCTGGGCATACACCTTGAAGAGAAAAGATCAAGTGTTGGGAGTGTTCAAGGAGTTTCATGCTTTGTGGAGAGAGAAACCGGCAAGAAACTCAAGTGCATCAGAACAGACAACGGTGGAGAATACAGAGGTCCGTTTGATCAGTACTGCAAGACGCAAGGAATCAGACATCAAACGACACCTCCGAAGACACCTCAGCTGAATGGCCTAGCTGAGAGGATGAACAGAACCTTGTGCGAGAGGATCAGAAGCTTGCTGTCACAAGCCAAGCTGCCGAAGACATTCTGGGGGGAGGCACTCATCACAGCAGTTCATGTTTTGAACATGTCCCCAGCGGTCGCACTGAAAGGTAATGTTCCTAACCAAGCTTGGACAGGTAAAGAAGTGTCATACAACACTTGCATGTCTTTGGGTGCAAAGCTTTTGTACACATCCCAAAGGACGAGATCCAAGCTTGATGCAAAGACGCGACAGTGTGTCTATTGGCTATGGTCAGGATGATTTCGGCTACAAACTGTATGATCCTGTGGAAAAGAAGATCGTCAGGAGCCGAGATGTTGTCTTTGTTGAAGACCAGACCATAGAAGATATCCGAAAGGAGATGAAGACAATGCCCCAGCAATACAGAGATGTGAATCCAGAACCTCATACACCGGTGCCAGTACGAGTTGAAGATGAGGTTCCCAGACAGGAGGGTACAGGTGATGAAGCTCCCAGAGATGATGATCATGATCAACCACCAGTACCAGAAGCTACACCAACAGTTCCACAGAGAAGGTCTGACAGAGAGAGGCGACCTTCAACCAAATACTCTGCATATGAGTATGTGCTGCTTACTGACGGGGGAGAACCCGAGAGCTACAAGGAGGCTGTGGAAACAGAAGACAAAGAAAAGTGGGAGGAAGCCATGCAAGATGAGATGAAATCTTTGCATGACAATCACACTTTTGAGTTGGTGAAATTGCCAAGAGGCAAACGGGCTTTGAAGAACAAATGGGTGTACAGGGTGAAGCAACAGGAGCATACTTCACAACCCCGGTACAAAGCCAGACTAGTCGTCAAGGATTCAATCAGAGGAAAGGCATTGACTTCGATGAAATCTTCTCTCCAGTTGTGAAGATGTCATCCATCAGAGTGGTACTCAGCTTAGCAGCAAGCCTCGACCTGGAAGTTGAGCAGATGGATGTCAAGACCGCATTTCTTCACGGAGATCTGGAAGAAGAAATTTACATGGAGCAACCAGAAGGCTTCAGAGTCAGCGGGAAAGAGGACTATGTGTGCAGACTCAGGAAAAGCCTCTACGGTTTGAAACAGGCACCGAGACAGTGGTACGTGAAGTTTGAGTCAGTTATGGGGGAGCAGGGATACAAGAAGACCACTTCAGACCATTGTGTTTTCGTTCAGAAGTTTTCTGACGATGACTTTATCATCTTACTGTTATATGTAGATGATATGTTGATAGTTGGCCGGAATCAATCGAGGATTGATAATTTGAAAGCAGCAACTGAGTAAGTCTTTTGAGATGAAAGACTTGGGGCCAGCTAAGCAGATTCTTGGCATCAGGATCGGCGTGATCGGAAAGCCAGGAAGTTATACTTGTCACAGGAGGAGTACATCGAGAAGGTACTTCAGAGATTCCAGATGGACAAGGCTAAAGCGGTTAGCACTCCTCTTGCTACCCACTTTAGATTGAGTACGCAGCAGAGTCCCTCTACTGAGCCAAGAAGGAGGAAATGAAACAGGTTCCATACACCTCAGCAGTGGGAAGTCTAATGTATGCCATGGTGTGCACGAGGCCAGACTTAGCACACGCAGTTGGATTGGTCAGCCGGTTTATGTCAAACCCAGGGAAGACACTGGAATGCCGTCAAATGGATTATGCGGTATCTTCGAGGCACTTCCAAGATGAGGTTATGTTTTGGAAGCAGTGACAAGCCAGTGTTGATAGGCTACACCCGATTCAGATATGGCAGGAGATGTGGAGCTACGAAAGTCTACTTCGGGGTATCTGATTACTCTCTCAGGAGGAGCTGTGGCATGGCAGTCGAGGTTGCAGAGATGTGTTGCACTTTCTACAACAGAGGCAGAATTCATTGCAATGACGGAAGCTTGCAAGGAATTGCTGTGGATGAAGACATTCGTCCAGGAATTGGGTTCAAGCAGGAAAGTACATTTTGTACTGCGATAGCCAGAGTGCTATCTATCTCGGAAAAATTCGACATTTCATTCGAGTCAAAACATATCGATGTGAGGTATCACTGGATACGGGACGTCCTGAGCTCAAGGCTGATTCAACTCAGAAAATTCACACCGACGACAACGGTGCCGATATGTTCACGAAGGTTTTACCGAAGGAGAAGCTTGAAATCTGCGTGCCTTAGCCGGGATGACAAAACTCTCCACATAGTCAGAGTGGGGAGATACAGAGAACTACGATTGGCTTGATCCCAACTCAGGGTACGTAGGCAGTCACAGAGATGCAGCCAGGGGAGGATCCTTTGGAGGATCCGGATTTGGATGATTGATGGTCGGCTCAGATTTTGTGAAATCTTCACCGAGGGGGAGATTTGTTGAAAACGTGTGTGTGTGTATTGCAGCTGGCCAAGTTGGCCAGCTGCAGCCAGTGCTAGGGAAGCTGGCAAAGTGCCAGCCATTGCAAGCTGCTGACAGCTTGCCCAAACCGCGTGGCACTGTTCACGCGGTTTTGAGCTTATATAAGGATCCCCCAAATTCCCCAGATCCAAAACCGTGGAGTTTAGAGAGTAAAGTGTTGGAGAGGTTTTTTGTAAAGCTTCGCTTTTGTAATTCTTTGTGTTGGTAGTAATAAAAGAAGAGTTTTCCTCTCAATCACCTCTATTCGTGTGTGTTTAAACACAACACTTACAGCACTTCCTAGAGGCATAGAAAGGTTAAACTCTCTTCAAGAGTTAGATATAAGCATGTGTCCGAATCTCAGAATCTCGCCAGCAGGAGGTTTTCCCACCAATCTAACTTCACTTTCAATTGAAGATCTTGAAATCCATCCGTCAATGTCTCAGTGGGGATTCCTCAAGCTGACCTCACTGAGAAAGCTTGAGATTAGAAGATGTCTATATACGGTGTTTTTACCGGGTGAGTCGAGAATGATGTTACCGGGTGAGTCGAGAATGATGTTGCCCAGAACTCTTACTAAGCTGACCATTGTAAGATTTCCGCCGTGGATCTTAACCAGAGGTTTTCAGGACCTCACTTCTCTTGAATATTTGTCAATCAGTGAGTGTTTTCGTCTAGAGTCCTTTCCAAAGGAGGGCCTGCCATCTTCACTTCAGCAATTATATGTTGAAGACTGTCCTTCGCTGGTCTCAAAATGCAGAAGGAACGGACCAGAATGGTCCAAGATAGCTCACATCCCTTGTGTTATGATAGATATGAACTTCATCCATGATCCTTCTTATCCGATCGCTTCCCCTCCAACAACCAGGCCGTGGATATAGTAAAGGGCATTATTGGAGGTTTCAGCTTTCTGGTTGTGTGTTTCCCTTCCCTCAACAGCCGCAGGAGGACGAGAGCCAGGACATGTCTTTTGGAGGCAATTGCTTTTTGAATTCAGATAATAAGTACTTTCATGTAGCTTTAGTTCGGTTTGATTACTCAGTGCACACAGCTCCTGCTATAAGTAGGGGTCAGGGAAGATACATCAAGACTTTCTCCAAACCCCGCTTATATTGTGATACTTATGCGTTGCATATGACCTTTATGTTGCTTTAATTTGGTTTAATTAAGCCAAACTAAGTTCTTCGTAATTTAAAATTCCAAATCTAAAAAAGTCAATAGCTATTGCAACAGTAAGTCAGAAAAATCTATATTTTATCGATAAGGAATCACATATTTTAGAAACTCATTTAGGGCCGTCTCTGCTTCCCGCAACAGCCTGTGTATGAAGCAAGCTTAGACATGTCGTGACTGGTTGGTCAATTGCTTGGGTATGAAGAAGGCTAGAACTTATTTTGTATATGAAGTGTGTTAATCTTTTTGATTTGAGATCCAAAGGTTTGCATTTGTATGTTGATTTAGAGCCCATTCTGAGTTATTCAATGTCAGTTCGATACACCTGCCAGGCAGACGGAAAATTTTTCTTTATCATGAAGCATTTGTAATCTTTATGAATCAATAACAGTTTTGCTTTTCTGACTTGAAAAAATAATTTTATATAATTTCATTGAAACAATTCTAATAAATATAAAATCACTTTTGATTATCTTAAAGGCTGAAGTATGATTTTACTGTAATGGAGATTATTATTATTATTATTATTATTATTATATTAATGAGTTAAATATTTTATTATTATTATTTTTAAATAAAATTGAAAAAATCATGGGAGCAGCACTTGGGCATGGATGTGCGGCCTACTCCTTATGCCACCCATGACAATAATCCTCTCCATATTTTTTTTCCTTTCCTTTTTTGTCTCTCTTTGTCATTACAATGTAGTAATATGTGATGTATATAAAAATATAGATGATTAAGATTAAATTATAGTTAGAGATGACAGAAAAGTTTGAAACCCGCCTGAACCTGGTGGCTTTAACCCTGTTAGATGATAAAATTTTAATTTCCGACTCGGGTTTAGGCAAAAAAAGCCCGAGCTCAATTTTTATATATGAAAAATATTTTTTTAATTATATAAATTATTTTTAATTTCCAGCTTGGGTTCAGCCGGGCTTCTATTTTTACGGTTCGATCCGTGATTTTTTATGTCGGGTCAGGTCGGACCGGGTCCGGGTTTCTGTCACCTTTAATATTAAAGGTTGTCCGGTAGAGAACAGAAAAATAATTTCATACCAGAACTGCAAAAGATTTATTGAATTTCCAGAAAAGTATTTTCTCGAACATATTCACACCCGTTCATGATTTACATCACATATCACATCATGCACACCAAAATGGTCGTTGGAATTTATGTCAAAATTATCGGGGTGTCACATAAAGACATTGCACATGTTTCATCAATACACACCTCTAACGCTTAAGTGGTCACACCCCCTCTAAAATCTAAGTTTTAAGGATTTTTTGGGAACTCTTTTAGCAAGTCAATAAATCATAATATAAGTGCTTATGGGGTAAAATTGCGTCCCTGAACTAGCTCATCTTGATAGCTTTCTACAACACCTCCACTTTGCGGTAAAGTTCACGGTTAAGGCCAAAAAGTGGCTGTATATATATGTTACATCTTGGTTCATCTAGCTACAGTTCTTCATGCTGGCTGGTGTATTTATATTCAGCTTTGAAATGCGACCATTATTTTGGCTTCCCTTATTGAGTCTTGCTGCTTTTGTACTATATCATCCTTCAAAACCTGCTTTGGTGCTAAATGCTTATGAAGAAAAGAGAAATTGTGTATATTTACAGAGAAATGCAATTCATATCTCTTTGCAATGTAACTCTTTAATTCTTATGAAAAGATTTCAACTAATTCTTTAAGGCTCCTACTGTGGTACATTTGTCATTCCCAGACTTCGCAGTAGTGTGCGCTTTCGTGTATTGAGCTCCCATTTAAGGGTGAGTCTTGGCGCAATGGTAAAGGTTTCTATCTATTTGTAATGCCCGGCACAATTAATGAGATATTGTCCGTTTTGCCGGTTCAGAGATTGACTCAACAACTTGACCTCATGGTCTCTCATGATTTTATTTTTAGCATGGGCCCAAGTCCATCCAAAAGACCTTTTTCCCGGTATCAAAATACGCAACAAAAATATTATCCCCGTAAAAAACCTCACTCATGTGAATAACTATTAGGCGTATAGCCTACCCACATTATTATTGAACTATAATATGTGGGATGTGACTTAAACCATGAGCTTTCTCTATATAAAATTCTTAAATCACACTATGGTACCATCTCCGAATGGAAGAAAATATTATAACACCAGCAATGTAAGTAAGATTCTAAAACAATTTTGTCATATACGTCAGGTGGGTGGCATCTTTCAGAGAGCCACAGGTAAGTGACAATGTAGTGCAAGTAACTCCAAAATAAATTGTGGGATCATTCTTCTGTCATTAGCGGTCTTCTTTGGTTTCTTGAAATCAACCAAACTTATACAAAATGACTAGACAGTGACTTGGAACTGCAAGTGAACTGCCTAAACTGAAAGTCTTGATCTTCTCCTGCTAAAATTTCGGAAATCGTTTGAAATGTCAGACAGATATATCGGTCGAGATCTAAATTTACACATTCGGAAATCCGGAGATTATATACCAGTATCTATACCGGTTAGCATACCGATCAAGTGTAAAGTTGAACTATAACTACTATAAACAATTAATATTCTGCAAAATTTATAAATGGACCATTTTTCTCACTTCAAACTCATTTCTTGCATATATGATCATCTTCTAAACATGTCAAAATATTTTTTAGTGTTTACAAACATTTTCAAATTATTTTCTCTCTCAAATCAAATTTATGAAGCTCATTAAATATACATTTTCATTTATTTATTAGAGAGTGTTGGGCAAACAAAGTCCCACATTGGCTAGAAGTGGGAAGGATCATGGGTTTATAAGTATGGACAATATCTCCATTGGTATGAGGCCTTTTGGGTATAACCCAAGAGCAAATCCATGAGGGCTTAGGCCCAAAGTGGACAATATCATACCAATATGGAGATAAGTGATGTCCTAGGTTCCAACAAGTGGTATCAGAGCCATGCCCCGAGTTAGCCATGTGGATGAATCCTCGGAATATCGAACAAAAGGTGGTGAGCCCCGATCATGATCCGTGAGTGCTCGGTTAGATAGGCGGTGTGCTCTGGTCTTCATGGAGTGGACGGATGGATGATCGTTTGAGGGGAGACTCGGTGGTCCTTTGTTCGAGGGGAGGATTGTTGGGCAAACAAAGTCCCACATTGGCTAGAAGTGGGGAGGATCATGGGTTTATAAGTATGGACAATATCTCCATTGGTATGAGGCCTTTTGGGTATAACCCAAGAGCAAATCCATGAGGGCTTAGGCCCAAAGTGGACAATATCATACCAATATGGAGATAAGTGATGTCCTAGGTTCCAACAGAGAGCTTATTACATTTGAGTATTTCTCATACTTGTAAAATATTTATAATACTTATTTGTGATAAATTTTTATACTTATTTAAAAGAAACCTTTGTGTTTCAAAATTTTCATCGTTATATAAAGGTTTAGGAAACCTTGAAAACTCATAATTGTAAACCTTGAGAATTGGCAAAAACTCTAAGGTGTGTGAAGGTCGTTGAAGCTTAAGGTTGGAGAGTCTTGAAAGAAAACCTCTTTGGTGGTTAGAAATCCTTGGAATAAAATCCTAAAGGTTTGGGAGTGAGTCCGAAAACTCTTGATGTAAAGTGTAGATTCATTTTACATAATGGAAAGCTTCAAGCGTGATTTGGAGTAGTGTACGTGTGCAAGAAATTGACCGAACTATTATAAATCCGGTGTCATTTTCCTATCATTATCTCACTTATTTATTACAAGTTTTATATTATTTTTGCATATCATATATTAAACTTGTCATTGTTAAAATTAAAATTGATAATCATTTTTGGACAATTAAATAAAATCAATATTTTATTTATTGTTCAAAATTTATAAATTAATATATATCTATGGTTGAATATATTGATTGTGGAAATTGAATTCTAAACATAATCGATAAAATTATTAACTAAATAGCTTAATATTGAAAAGATTTTAATTCCGTATTATTTATTATTTGATATACCCAATTTACTCTTCTTATAGTAACTTTTGAATTTGTACAGATTGTTATGTCGCAGATACCAGATTTTCATAACATGGAATGGCTCTCAGTTATTGCTGCAATCATGTCTTTTGCCTACTCTTTCATCGGGCCGATAGGTAGGAAAAATTCTTTATTTGTTTGATTTTTTTTTTTTTTTTTTGAATCTAAAGTTGAAACTCATTACTCCAAATCTGTAAGAATATAAGAGATATTTGAAGGAAAGTTTTCTTTCCAAATAAGAGGTGAGTGAGCTTTAATAGCTTCCTTAGCTAAAGCATGGGCAATTAATAACATTGCTAGATCTAGGGGTATAACAAATTTTTGAATCTACAGAACTTGTTAACCTCTCCTTAATATATTCAATGATTCAAAAAAGGTTGATGACATTCTGACATTCCGTCTTTAATGCAAAAAGGTTGAAACTTATTGCTTTTTGCTACTTCCATTCCAAACACAACTGCATCTGCTTTCGCAGCTTCCACTCCCCCTTTAAATCTGATTTTTTTAATCGTTGCTGCAATCACAATATCCTCTCTGTTTCTTAAAACCACCCCAAGGCCAGTTATCTGGTTGTTAATATCCACCGCTGCATCTGTGTTAATTGTGAAGGGCTCTGGTAAAGACGTGGCTGCCTTCACCTCTCGCTTCATTGATTACAGCCATAGATGGGCATTTTACCCTTCTATATCCTGCAACTAATGCTTCAGCCTTCGAAATTAGGCTGACAGGCTCCTATACTTTTCTTTCAAAATGAAACACATTTCTGGTATTCCAACAAACTCAACAAATTGCTACTACCAACTTCATATCCCACAATCCGAACTTCTTGCTCCAATGCACTAGGATACTTAGAGGATTTCTGTTAGGTGTAGTTTTCAACACCGTGATTGCTTCTTTAAACTGCGATAGCTTCTAGGCTTTAAGTACCCGTTTACAATCAAATAGAGCATGGTAAGTTGTTTCAACTTCACTTCCACAAATTTGACATCTGGGATTTTACAGGATTCTCCTCTTCCATAAATTCTCTGCTGTTGGTAGCCAGTCATTTGCTGCCCTCCAATAAAATGTCTTCAACTTGACTGGTATATCCAACCCCCAAATTATGTTCCAGAGTGAACAATGGAGATATGGGAACTTTAGTTTTAGGGCAACTTGGTATCCACTCTTAACTGAATGCTCCTTTTTTTTTTTTTTTTATCAAAATACCAGACTATTTGATTTATTTGTGGTCTTTTGGGTGCAGAATCTTCAAAATCTCATCTGCATCCATCTCCAGAAAATGAAGCCTAAGGGTCTGTTTGGTTCAACGGAGGGGAGGGGAGGGGAGGGATTTTAATGGAGGGGAGGGGAGGTGAGGGGAGGGGAGGGGAGGGGAGATGAGGGTTTTTAATTAAATATATGTTTGGTTAAAGAAGAGAGGAGAGAGATTTTAAAACTTCTATTCGTCTCACTGGTTATTTAAATTGATTTGATTACATTTAGATTTTTTAAGATTAAAGTAATATATATATATATATAATCTAGAACTATATTGTCCTAAATAATTGTGATAACCAATAAGAGATGATTATTTAAGTTGATTTGTCAAGTCAAATTTAGATTAATGGGATCATAAAATAATTGTGTTAAGAATTTTAGATTTAATTGGATTCATTTAATATAATAATTATTTTAGGCTCATGTAGTACATTTCCATTCCCAGAGTCCACAATGGCATGAGCTTTCGTGTATTGAGCTCTCATTTAAGGGCGAGTCTTCAACAGCGGTAAAGGTTTTTGTTCATTTGTAATGTTCGGCCCAATTAATTAGATATTGTTCACTTTGACAGTTTAGTGATTGGTCCAGCAACCTAACTCCCTAACCCCACACATTTTTATTTTTGGCATGGGCTCAAACCCACCTAAAATGCCTCTTTCCAATATGAGAGTACTCAGCAAAATTTTTATCCCCTTATGAAGTTTCACCCACATGAGTGGTTGTTAGGCGTATAGCCTACTCATATTATTACTTTACGATATTGTATGGGGTGATACTTGAACCATAGATTTCCTTCACATAAGATTAAGTCCTACCATGGTATGATCTCCAAATGGAAGAATGAGAGCAATGTCAAAATCTTATGTATAAAAATTAAAATATGGGTCGTGCACCCATGCTAATAAGTGTACTAAGGACACTTATTAAAGATCACTTTTTGAAAAAATTTCACATCATTTTATGGGAGATGCAAAAAATTATCAAAAAATTAATTTGTTTTCTCATGAAAATTTTATCATTAATAAGTGCTCTTAGGACACTTGTTAATACGACCCTTCTAAAAAAAAATCTAAATGTAATCAAATCAAACAAAGAATTATATTGTAACCAAGTAGGGGTGACTGTTGCTCCCTTTTTACAACACCCATTTCCCTCCTTTCCAAGATTTCTCAAATTTCTTATTTAGATAAAGGAAACAAGAGCTAGCTCATGGGTATCACTGTCAGTTATAAAAAGTCATCAAAAAACATCAAATCAAAATATTGATGGAAAGCAACATTTAAAAAATGTATGACCTTTCATTATTTGCTTTCTTTTTTCCTTTTCATGGTGTATTTTAAATCAAATCATTCATCTACTTCATTGAAATGTTACCAAAAC
>SKCR01011477.1:0-51598 GCA_019454045.1 Zanthoxylum bungeanum | reverse complement strand
TAGGCAAAAAGATTCAATGGACTCAATCAAAATCGTTAAAATTTCCATCACCTTTGAATCGTGAGATGGAGGTAATAAAAAGAGATTTTTATTGATTAATTAATTGTAATTAGTTGAAGAAATGTAGGTAATTCTGGTTACTAATTTTATGGTGATTTTTATAGGTTAATCATGCAGCATTTGCCAAAGAGATGCAGTCGCCGCGTTTCCAGGCTATACTGCGTGTAACAAGTGGGCGAAAGAAGAAAGCTCCGGAGATTAAGAGCTTCTCGCATGAGCTCAATTCCAAAGGAGTGAGGCCTTTTCCTGTTTGGAAGTCTCGTGCAGTTGGTCACATGGAGGTATGTCTTGTTTCTTTGAGCTTTTTAGTGCATTAGAAATCAAACGGGTAAATTAGAATACATGTTACGAAAAGTCCTCACTGGCAAATAATTAGATTATAAGTTTTGACAAGTTTTTTTAAAATTTTTAAAATTATATAATTATGCTGCAGGAGATTATGGTGGCAATCAGGGCAAAGTTTGATAAGTTGAAGGAGGAAGTTAATTGTGATTTAGGAGTGCTAGCAGGAGATTTGGTGGGCATACTTGAAAAGAGTTCGGATTCTAATCCTGAATGGCAGGAGGGTTTGGAGGATCTGCTGGTGATTGCGCGAAAGTGTGCCACGATGTCACCTAGTGAATTTTGGGTGAAATGCGAAGGTATTGTTTTGAATCTAGATGATAGACGTCAAGAGCTACCAATGGGAATACTCAAACAAGCTCATACCCGCCTTCTTTTTATTCTAACACGATGCACTAGGCTTGTTCAGTTCCAGAAAGAGACTGGTTATGAAGAAGAACACATTCTTGGTCTTCACCAACTTAGTGATCTTGGAGTTTATCCGGAACAAATTTTGGAAATTACACAGCAAGACTTTAGTGGTCCCTTGAAGGTAGTGAATGAGAAGCAGAGGAAGAAGTCACATGGACAGGAACTGGGAAGTCTTAATTTGAAAGAAGATCAAGTTGATCGACATGAAACTGATAATGTGGATGTTGGCACCGCCAAAAGTGGTGATTCAACAACAAGCAGCTATAGGATGTCTTCTTGGAAGAGACTTCCATCTGGGACTAGGAGGAAAAAAGGTTCTGACGCTGCTGTTGATACACCCCCCAAGGATAGAATAGAGCCAAATAAAGATGAAATCAAAATTGATAGCGATGATGGTAATGACAATCTGGATGGTTTGTACCATCATCCGTCCTCGAGAACAACGAAATCTTGGGGATTTTGGGGAGAAAATTCAATGATCTGTCGTATTTGTGAGGTTGAAATACCAGTTGTGCATGTTGAAGAGCACTCTCAAATATGTACAATTGCTGATAGATGTGACTTGAAAGGTCTAACTGTAAATGAACGTCTTCAAAGAATAGCTGAAACACTTGAAAAAATACTGGATTCATGGACACCGAAAAGCACACCAAGAAGCATTGAATCCCCAAGAGCAAGTGTTGAAGTTGCAAGAACGTCTACGTCTAGTATACATGACGATCTAAACCTGATGTCACCAAAGCAAAATAGCTTGTCTCATCAAGGCTCTGAAGAATTGCTTGATCGTGTTCCCGATGATGAAAATGCTTTTGTCATTGAAGATCTGAATGTTTTGCCTGAAATTTCCTGTGAAAAAAATTCTACACTGACTGCTGCTGATGGTGTAAAATCCTCATCAGCAGGAAGCTTGACACCAAGATCGCCGTTATTAACACCACGTACAAGCCAAATTGAATTGCTGGTGAATGGACACAGAACAATAACAGAGCTTCAAAACCCTCAGCAGGTATGCTATTGCATTAACTTGTAGCTATGTATGTTTTATGATCATGTTGAATTAACTCTTCAGGAGAATCTAAACTGGATATCCTGATAATGCCAATGTTGAAACTAGGTAGCTCATTTGGTTGGTTTTGTTGCAAATTCAACGGATTGCTTTGCTGTAATTTTGATTTTCTACTGTTTCCATGGAATGACAGATACACAAGTTACTGGATATAAGTCGATCCATAGCAAGTGTAAATGATTATGACTACAGTACATTGGAGCATATGCTTGGTCGTCTAGAAGAACTCAAATACGTCATCCAGGATAGGAAGGTGGATGCTCTTGTTGTGGAAACATTTGGAAGGCGTATAGAGAAACTACTTCAGTAAGTCAAATTTTTTCCAAACTTTACATTTGAAATGTTTCTTGCTGTTATACGAAATGTGATGTTCACTAGTCTCTTCGTATTTATCCAAAAAAAAAAGTGTTTTACTTGGTTTCTGTTGTCAGTTTTCATTCTCTCATCGGTTGGGTTTACATTAGGTAGTAATATCTCTGACTCCATCTATATAATATTCTGAAATTACAGGGAGAAATATGTAAATCTTTGTGGTCAGATAGAAGATGAAAAGTTAGACTCATTAAATGCCATGACGGAAGAAGAGAGTTCAATGGATGAAGATACAGTTCGTAGTCTGCGTACAAGCCCTATCAACCCATGCTCTAAAGACCGGACATCTATAGAAGACTTTGAAATAATAAAACCAATCAGCCAAGGGGCATTTGGGCGAGTTTTCCTTTCCAGAAAAAGAGCAACCGGTGACTTGTTCGCTATAAAGGTCAGTGTCTATACTTCCAGGAATTGGATTGACTCATAAAACAAAAGCTGATATGTGATGCTTTAACGAATTCTGTGATTGAACTTATGTGTATAGCTTTCTTATAGTAGGTATGATCTAAGACGCACCCTGCACCACAAACAATCATGAAATGTTTTAAATCAATAACAGATGTTAGTTATAATTTCAATTTGGACTTCTTTATAATTAACTACTTAATAAAGATTAAAGCCATTATTTCTTAAACTGCCAAGGAGAATCGACATAGGTTGCCCACATCCTTGCTTTGAGAAGAGACGTGTGTTTATTCAATGGTGAGGCAAGTCTAATGAGTATTATATTGGAAACCAGAAAGAGATGTTACCCTCAGAGAAAGAGATGGTGGTGCTGTTTAAACAGAAATGGAAAATGTAATGTACATTAATATCTCTTTCACCCTGTTGTTTTATAAGGAAGCTTATGTCTGATCAATTGAAATTGTTGATTCATCTGCTGTCCCATAGTCTTAACAATGATGTAATAAGTTAATAACTGGTTGTAGGTGCCCATGTAACTGGTTACATCTGAATGCTTGTCTAACCAATGATCTTCATCTTGAAGTAACTAACTTGTTAAAAATATATCCACAGGTTTTAAAGAAGGCTGATATGATTCGTAAAAATGCAGTTGAAAGTATTTTGGCTGAGCGTAATATCCTTATATCAGTTCGTAATCCTTTTGTGGTAAGCAGACCTCAGAATGTACAATCATATTATAGATGCAGATCTCACCTTTCTAATGTCTTCATGACCTGATGATGAACAGGTCCGATTTTTCTACTCATTCACATGCAGAGAAAATCTTTATCTGGTGATGGAATATTTAAATGGTGGAGACCTCTATTCTCTATTAAAAAACCTAGGTTGCTTAGATGAAGATATGGTCCGTGTCTATATTGCAGAAGTTGTAAGGACACATTCACATTTCTGATTCTTTGAGGATTTCCCTGTTTCCACTAACTTCATATAAATTTCTCACAATGGAACAAATAGTTTGTTTACTATTTCTCAGGTTCTTGCTTTGGAGTATTTGCACTCATTGAATGTCATTCATAGAGATCTGAAACCAGACAACTTGTTGATTGGTCAAGATGGTCACATCAAGGTCAATATTTTGTAATTTTAGCTCATTATTTAATTTATTCAAGCTTGATTACGGAAGATAGTTTTAGATATATCAAATTAAAATAATGGCTTTTATATGAAGCACTTTCTGTTTTCATGTCTTGTTTGCTGAGTTAATGCTAAGAGTAAGCCAAATAAGAATCTGTTTCTCAATTTCAAATACCAGTCTAGGGCGAATAATCTCTCACATTTGCAGGGGAAATTTCTCATTTCATATTTTATTTACTGGTTAATTTCATCATTGACTATATTTTGAACCGAAGAATTGTTGACTAATTAGGGAGTATGTCAAATCTCTGTAGGGTATGGCATCATTATGTTTCTTGGATTAGGCATTTTAATATTCTTGCTACAACGCATCAACAATTATATCTATCTTGTCGTTGTGTCAGAGACAATGTTTAAAAATACGGGGCGGCGCCTCGAGGCGGCCGGTCATTGAGGCGCGAGGCGGACCTCCTCGAGGCGGTGAGGCGGGCGCCTCGATCCGGAAATCGGAAAAATAATTCAAAATACATTCATTTCTTCATAATTCATAGTATGTTCAAAAAACAATTGATAGTAATCCAAAATACATTACTTTCTTAAATAAACTATCATTAGTGTCCTACCCTTTGATTGTCCTACTACAAAAATGACATTCAATAACTTATATCCCCCATTTCCATCTGTTAAAAATAGGAAAATATCTTTAAGATTGCTAGAGATATGGTAATTGATTGTATGTAATTATGGGTAGATTTATCTTCCTTTTATAGAGAAGACTGAAGGCTATATATGGCCAATTATTGTATAGTTTAAAATAAGAAAATAAAAAGAGGGTTTCCTCTCATTTCTTCATGGTATCAGTAGGTTGATCATAGGGTTCCTTTTTTACTTTTTCCGGCGACACTATTCCGGCATCACTGTTCACGGTACTGTTCACCGTCACTGTTCACGGTACTGTTCACCGTCACTGTTCACGGGTACTGTTCACGCGTACTGTTCACGGGTACTGTTCACGCGTACTGTTCATCGTCACTGTTCACTCTCCGGCGCCACAGTTCCCTGCCATGGCCGACCCGAGCAGTAATCATCCTCCCCGCCCATCCGTTGGGTAAGTCTGGTGCTCCCATTCCTGTAATCTCTAGTAATTGTGTTCTTACATCTGAAAAATTATTTGGCCCTCTAAATTATGTGTGTTGGGCTGCCTCTGTTGAACTCTGGTTTATGGGACAAGGATGTGAAGACCATTTGACTTCCAATGCTGAAGATATTCTTCCTGAAGAACGACCACTTTGGAAGAAAATAGATGCCCAGTTATGTAATTTACTTTGGCAGGCTATTGATCCAAAACTTCTGGTTATTTTTAGGCCTTATAAGACCTGCTCCAAATTATGGGGCAAAGCTCGCTCTTTATACACTAATGATATTCAACGTTTCTATTCTGTGGTATCTAACATGTTCAGTTTGCATCAGCGGGATATGGATATTTCTGAATACATTGGCAGAGTGGAATCCCTTAGAGAGGAGTTCAATTCTCTCCTCCCAATTACTTCGAATTTATCTGATCAGGAGCGCCAACGGGAACACTTCTTTATGGTCTTAACTCTTTTTGGGATACGGTCCGAACTTCAACCAGTCCGCGACCAAATATTAGCTAGTGCTACAATTCCCTCTCTGGAGAATGTCTTCTCTCGCCTTCTCCGTGTCTCTTCTTCAGCTATTGTTGACTCTCATCCAACTGAGTCTTCCATTTTGGCCGCTCACGGCCATTCCAGCGACGGTCGAGGTAATCCTCGTCATCGGGGCGAGCGTCCGAAGTGTACCTACTGTCACAAGGTTGGCCATACTCGGGAGCGTTGTTATCAGCTCCATGGAAAACCACCACATCCTCCTAAGGCTAAGGTTGCTCAAGTTGATCTTTCCCCGTCCTCGGACTACTTCGACCAGCCCTCTCAAAATGTTACTCTGTCTGAAGCCGAATATGCAGCTTTCCTCCAGTATCAGGCCTCTCAGTCCTCGTCATCTGCTTCCGTTGCTCATACTGGTAATTCTGTTGCCTGCATCACTCAGTCCTCCCCATTGGGCCCATGGGTCTTGGACTCTGGCGCCTCTGATCACATTTCTGGTAATCCAAAACTTTTGTATTCTTTAACTAGTTCTCATTCTCTTCCTATGGTTACTCTTGCTAATGGTTCTAAAACTATCGCTAAAGGAATTGGACAAGCCTCTCCTGTTCCTTCCTTACCTCTGAAATCTGTGCTTTATGTACCGGGTTGTCCTTTCAATCTTATTTCTGTTAGTAAACTCACTCATGATCTGAATTGTTCTGTCACCTTTCTTAATCATTCTGTTATTGTACAGGACCAGGGTACGGGACGGACGATTGGTACAGGACGTGAGTCACAAGGCCTTTATCATCTCACGCAGTCATTGCCTGCGGTCGCTTGCACCTCCACCGATTCTGCTGATGTTCTCCACAACCGTTTGGGTCACCCCAGTCTCTCTAAGCTTCAGAAGCTAGTTCCGCAACTTTCTTCATTATCTTCACTTCCATGTGAGTCGTGTCAACTTGGGAAACATACTCGTGTACGATTTCCCAATCGAGTCAATAATCGGGCTGCGTCCCCTTTTGAGTTAGTTCATTCCGATGTTTGGGGTCCGTGTCGTGTCAATTCTGTTTGGGATTTCGGTATTTTGTGACATTTATTGATGATTACTCTCGAAATACTTGGCTATTTTTAATGAAAGATCGCTCTGAGTTATTTCCTATTTTTCGAAAATTTTGTGCTGAAATCAAAACTCAATTTGATGTTCCCATTCGTGTATTTCGTAGTGATAATGCTCGGGAGTATTTTTCTGCTCCTTTTACCACCTTTATCTCATCTCAAGGTATTCTACATGAGTCATCTTGTGTCTATACACCCCAACAAAATGGTCTAGCTGAACGTAAAAACCGACATCTCATTGAGACGGCTCGTACCTTATTAATCCATAACCATATACCATTTCGTTTCTGGGGGGATGCAGTTCTTACTGCTTGCTATCTCATTAATCGTATGCCTTCTTCTGTTTTACAAGACCAAATTCCCCACTCTATCTTATTTCCCAACCAACCTCTCTATTCGGTCCCTCTTCGCATATTTGGTTGTGTGTGTTTTGTCCATAATCTAACCCCGGGACAAGATAAACTTTCTGCTAAATCTACTAAATGCATCTTCTTAGGATATTCCCGACTTCAAAAAGGGTACCGATGTTATTCTCCAGCTAATAACCGCTACTTTATCTCTGCCGACGTCACATTCTTCGAGTCATCACCTTACTTCTCTCCTCATACCCCGACTCTTCCCGCCCCTTCTACGGTACTACCTGTTCCATTCTTTCATCCTACACTTGAGACTATGTCACCATCACGTCCTCTTCAGGTATATCACCGTCGTCCTCGTTCTCTATCTTCCGCTGGCATTGACACTGCAGCCACTGACTCACAACCTGCTCCAGCTCCTGCCCGTACATTGGACCTTCCTGGCCCAATTGCCACCAGTAAAGGTATTCGTTCCACTCGTAATCCACATCCTATTTATACATTTCTCAGTTATCATCGTTTATCTGCTCCATATTTTGCTTTTGTCTCCACCTTGTCTTCTGTTCCTCTTCCTAGAAATGTCCATGAGGCTTTGTCTGATCCAGGATGGAAACAAGCAATGATAGATGAAATGGCTGCTTTACACTCAAGTGGCACTTGGGATTTGGTTCCGTTACCCCCTGGGAAATCTACAGTTGGTTGTCGATGGGTTTATGCGGTGAAAGTTGGTCCTGATGGGCAGATTGATCGACTCAAGGCTCGCCTTGTTGCTAAAGGTTATACCCAGATATTTGGTTTGGACTATGGTGACACTTTTTCTCCTGTAGCCAAAATTGCTTCCGTCCGCTTGTTTCTCTCCATGGCTGCTATGCGTCACTGGCCACTCTATCAGCTGGACATCAAGAATGCCTTCCTTCATGGAGACCTCCAAGAGGAAGTCTATATGGAGCAACCACCTGGTTTTGTTGCTCAGGGGGAGTATGGTATGGTTTGTCGGCTTCGTCGCTCTCTGTATGGTCTCAAACAGTCTCCTCGTGCTTGGTTTGGGAGATTCAGTACTGTCATTCAGAAATTTGGTATGACTCGTAGCGAGGCAGACCACTCGGTTTTCTATCGCCATTCCAATGGCCAATGCATTTACTTGGTTGTATATGTGGATGATATAGTCATTACTGGAAGTGACCAAGAGGGAATTCGACAGCTGAAAACACATTTATTTAATCATTTTCAGACTAAGGATTTGGGACTACTAAAGTACTTCCTTGGCATAGAAGTAGCTCAATCTCATACTGGTATAGTCATCTCTCAGAGAAAATATGCTATAGACATTCTTCAAGAAACAGGCATGTTAGATTGTAAACCTGTTGACACGCCCATGGATCCAAATGTTAAACTTCTGCCAAAAGAGGGGGAGCCATTGGAAAACCCTGAGGAGTACAGGAAACTAGTTGGAGAGCCGCTAAAAGATCCTGGACGATATAGGCGGTTAGTTGGAAAGTTGAACTATCTTACAATTACTCGCCCAGATATCTCATTCGCAGTCAGTGTGCTTAGCCAATTCCTGCAAACTCCATGTGAAAGTCATTGGGATGCTGTCATACGTATTCTTAAGTATATCAAGAAAGCGCCAGGACAAGGATTATTGTATGAAGATAAAGGCAATACTGAGATAGTTGGATATTCTGATGCAGATTATGCAGGCTCTCCGTCCGACAGGCGTTCTACTACAGGATATTGTGTTTTAATTGGAGGCAACCTAGTATCCTGGAAAAGTAAGAAACAAACAGTTGTTGCCAGGTCTAGTGCAGAAGCAGAATATCGAGCTATGGCCTTGGCAACATGTGAGTTAGTATGGTTAAAACAGTTGTTACAGGAATTAAAGTTTGGAGGTGGGACACAAATGAAGCTAATTTGTGACAACCAGGCAACACTACATATAGCATCTAACCCTGTGTTTCATGAAAGGACCAAGCACATAGAAGTCGATTGTCACTTTATCAGGGAGAAAATTTTATCTGGATGCATGGTCACTAGCTTCGTCAACTCTGAAGGACAATTAGCGGACATCCTTACTAAGTCTCTTCGTGGTCCTCGTATTGATTTTATTTGTAACAAGCTTGGTGCATATGATCTATATGCTCCAGCTTGAGGGGGAGTGTTAAAAATAGGAAAATATCTTTAAGATTGCTAGAGATATGGTAATTGATTGTATGTAATTATGGGTAGATTTATCTTCCTTTTATAGAGAAGACTGAAGGCTATATATGGCCAATTATTGTATAGTTTAAAATAAGAAAATAAAAAGAGGGTTTCCTCAATTTCTTCACCATCTTCCACAGTAATTCATGCCCGTACTTCCAGGCCGGGTCTGTTGAAGACGAAACGCCGAGAAGCTGAAGAAGACACACCGAGAAGCTGAAGACGAAACGCCGAGAAGCTGAAGAAGACACGCCGAGAAGCTGATGCGTCGATGCTGAGACGAGAAACCCTAGACGAAATTTCTGATGCGTCGATGCTGAGAAGAAACCCTAGACGAAGATTGAATGAATTTTTTTTTATAAAGAAGTCTAAACGACGACGTTTTGGCACCCCCAAAACGTCGTCGTTTCAATGGTAAAAAAAAATAGCACAAGAACGCGAGGCGACCGCCTCAGACCGCCTCGCGCCGAGTCTGATGAGGCGGCCTGAGGCGGCCGCCTCATCGGTCCGAGGCGGCCGCCTCGGTGGTTAGCGTATAAGGCGGCCGCCTCGAGGCGCCGACGCCGTGAGGCGGTGCGAGGCGGCCGCCTCGAAACGTATTTTTAAACACTGGTCAGAGAACAATCAATTAAACTTTCTGGTAATTGGAAAGGGTCAGCACAAAAACTATACATCCTTAATATAACACAGTTTAACTATTTGTGTTACTGACCTGAGCCGATACTGTCTAATTAGTAGAAACATTCTGTGACATCTGTAATTGTTTCATTTTGTGTCTTCACTATTTGTTATCTCGTTGAACTTTTTTATTTTTTCATGTACTGACGTGATGATGTTACTGTCAGTTCTCACTTCCTTCAATTACAGTTGACAGATTTTGGGCTCTCTAAGGTTGGTCTTATACACAGCACAGATGACTTATCAGCTCCCTCGCTTGGCAGTGGTGGATTTCTTGGAAATGATGAACCAAAAAATCAACCACCATTGACTAGAGAACAGCGACAAAAGCATTCAGTTATTGGCACTCCGGATTATCTGGCACCTGAAATACTTCTCGGAATGGGACATGGTTAGCAAATGATTTGCTAATATGAAAGTCTCTGTGAATTAGAAAGTAGAATATTCATTTTTAATAGACTGTTCTCCTTGCAGGAGCAACTGCTGATTGGTGGTCTGTGGGCATTATTCTTTTTGAGCTGCTCGTAGGTATTCCACCATTCAATGCAAAAACTCCTCAGGTAGGCCATCAAAATATGACTTTCCCTATGCTAAATGATTTCAAATGGAAATTCCTTTTTCTTTTGGTTGAATTGTCATTAACATATTTTATGTAATATTCTAGCAACACTTTTAACTGATAATGTTGAATTTTTAGTTTTATACTACTTGATGTTTATTGGGTAACATCATGCCATCATTGACCAATGGTACTGTATCTTGTTTTCTGCAGCAAATTTTCGACAATATTATGAATAGAGATGTACCCTGGCCGGACATACCAGAGGAAATGAGCATTGAGGCTTGTGATTTAATTGACAAGTAAGAGTTACAAAAAGATATGTGCAATTTCTGTCTGTTGAAAATTGCAGAGGAATTTTTAGTCATGTCATTCCATGCAAATTCTTATGTATCTTTATTAAAGAGAAGCATTTCTATTTATTTGATGGCAACAGATGGTGTCCTCCTATCAATAAACAACTGAATGTTGGGTCACTTCATATTCACTGAACAATCATTTTTTCATTTTCTTTCAGATTATTAACTGAAAATCCAGTTCAAAGACTGGGAGCCACTGGAGCCAGAGAGGTAAACTGTTAACAGTTTGTTTCAAAGCCTTATTTATTTACTATTTTACTATTGACTTTAGGAAACTTATAAGAATTTTCTGGCAGGTGAAGCAACATCCTTTTTTTAAAAATATTAACTGGGACACACTTGCAAGACAAAAGGTCCTCTGATTTTTAGCTTATTAACCTTTTTGATGTTGTAATTGATCTAATTGTAATACGTGAGTAGCTTCTTTTATTGGCTGCAGGCTACATTTATACCAGCAGCAGAATCATTGGACACAAGTTACTTTGTGAGCCGTTATGTATGGAATCCAGAAGATGATAACGTTCAGGGAGGTAGTGACTTTGACGACTTGACTGACACATGCAGCAGTGGTTCATTAAGTAACACACAGGACGAAGAGGTGCGGACATGTTTTTATTTGTTTATCTATCAACCTCTATGCACATAAGCCTCTAAGTGGATCAAATTATGACAGGAATATCTACGTGAAGGCTTTAATCTGATCATTCTAAAATGACAATAAATACATGAGGAAGCATGTGTGAACGAACTTAAAAGTGTGAATTGTCGATGTTTACTGCTATGGGATCAATATTTCATTTTTCTGACCCTTTTTTTATTGTTTCCATGAAGCAGGGGGATGAGTGTGGTAGCTTGGCAGATTTTAGTGCGCCGGCTCTTGCTGTGCAGTACTCATTTAGTAATTTCTCATTTAAGGTAAAACCAACCACTCCTAGATATTTTTTCTGTTGCCGTCAAAAAACTCTTGAATATTGCTTGGAAATGAATTAATTACTTGCTGTTTACATAGCTCATAAAAACTAGCTTAATAAAATGAAAGGATTTTGAAATTTTTTCTCAAGTACTTAATATCTCTTTTAGAGCCCCGTGATTCAACTCTATCCTCACTCTTGAAAAGTAAGCTTGGAAATTGTTTCTAGTCTAAATCAAATTCTTCAAGTTTGAATTGAACCAATTTGGCTATTGGTTCAATCTCTGAACCGAACTGAACCAATTTCACCATTTTCTTTTTGTAGTCAATACTCAATATGTTCTTGAGCTTCAAATATTTGCTTGTCAATTTGTGAACTGCACTTTCTTCTTGTTTTCACAGAACCTGTCTCAGCTGGCTTCTATCAATTTTGATATGGTGGTGAAGAGTGCCCAGGAATCAGCAGAAGCCTCCAAATCATCTGTTCCGTGACAAATTTACATGGTTATTTTAACAATAGATATATTTCCACTTATGACACATCTATTCGTATGGCTCCCTGCTTAATTATACCTGCATCACAATCAGATTCATATGTAGTTTGATATAAATCTTCAACCTGCTTTGATATGGTTTTATTTGGCAAATATAGGTTGAAACCTGGTGCAAAGACTCATCTTCCATGTTGACCAGGTTATGATGAAATTAGACTCGAAGCTAGTTAACCATTGTAGTAGCCTCATCTGCATTATTTGATCATCCATACAAATATGGCAGTCGATTGCACCAGGTCATTAAGTTTTGCCCCCCTCTTTATTCCTTACATCTTTTGAGCACTTTTATTATGTGTGTATATGAATATTCTTTCTTATAGATGAAATTTGAATCTATATCATTTTAGCCTATGTTGATTTTTGTTGTTTCACCTGAGAATCGTCCAACTAATAGCATATTGACACATCAGTTTGTATATAAGAATTGTGTCTCGATCATTACTGATCATTACTGTTGCTTGAAATAGACTTTAGCCAGATTTGTAAGTGGAGGGTCGTGCAGTGGATGTAGTTTTTAAAAGCTCTCTTTTGTTCTCTTAATTAAAAAAAAATGAGTGATTTTCAAAAGGTTCTGTTTATAGGTGTCATTGGCTCATCACACATGGTTTTTATTTATTTCCAATGAGATTTGACAAAAATTGTACCAATTTCCATGATTCTTCTTCTGATTCCAATTAGCAGAAAAATATATAGTTTAATTTCTAGATCATTTCCAAAGTTAAATTTCTAAACAATGGTATTCTTACAACACTTATATAACATTTTGTACAATCAAAATATAATTAGAAAAAAAATCATTCCTCTTTTGCTATTGTACGGGTCAAATTTGGGCTAAGAGCATTTCCGATATTTCGTTACAACCCCAAACCCCTCACCAAATTGGAACCAAACAAGACTTGGGCCAAGACTTGGCCCAAACACCTTATAAGGCCCTTATATAAAGAAAGGTCAACCTCTTTAATTTTCCAACTGCCCAACTAAAAAGAAACGCATCCTATGTGAATTATATGGCTGAATCGTTACAAGCACCCAAAACGTATATCAATCAATACATTTATGAGTCCAACCTCTGATAGCCTATAAAAGGAACCATAATCCAGAAGAGAGGGGGATGAAAGCATTACAACTCTAAGCTTAATCATTCTCTCTGGAACCCTCAGAACCTCCGACCCACAACCCTCACGGCAACCCATGAGGATCGATGTAAACTCCGACCTTGCTCCTCCTCCTACGGTATTTATAGCTCATTTCCATTACTGACTTAGGAGTCGGAGTGCCCGCGACACCCACCAGACTGGTGGGCAGTCCCTCCACGCTCACTCTACCTCTTGTTTTGCAGAATCGTTAGTGCCCCCAACCAACAAATTCTCGATTATCGACCTCGGGCGAAAACCAACATCTACTACTATTTGTGTTTTTCTAATTATATTTGATTATACAAAATATTGAATGAACATAATTTTTTTAAAAAATTTATATGTTTGTGTAGATGGATGTATGTACAAATGAGAAATAAAATGGAAACCTGCCTTCGTCTTCTCAAAATGGATCTTATAGTAATACTTAATTTCATATAATAATGCTTAATTTCAACTTTTACAAAAGAAACCACCACTAATTGGTATAATTGGGAAAAAAAATGTTTCATCCAAATATTTGAAATTAAATTATTACTTTTACCACCAACGCCTTGATCTAGTGGTGGGAAGGTTGAAGGCACGAATCTCCTTGTGATGACATAATAAAAATGTCATCCCATAAATATGAATAATGAGAGGGGAGATCTCACCCTGATTACTAATTGGTCTAGTAGACTGATTTTTTTTTTGAAGTAATTGGAGTGTTCGGGTTAGTTTCCTCTCCGGTATCTATGTCTTGTTCCCTCAGAAGTTTCACACCACAGATCACTGGATTTTTACATTAGTGGGCATGATTCCTAGAAAATACATCTAGTGAGATTTGAATATTAAACCAGAGAAGGAGCAAACCACTCAAATCCAAAGCCTATACCACTGAGACAATCCCTTAGGATTGGTAGACTAGACTTCATGATAGATATGTGAAATAAGATTAAATTGCAAGAGCAACTCCAGCAGACTCTTCTAATTTTACTTTTCAAATTATATTTGATTATCTATTAAAATTAAAGAGTGAGCAAATAAACTATCTTCCAAAAAATTCTTTAAATAAAATTAATATTATATTATTTTAATCAAATTAAATTGGTTCACTTTAGTTATATCAGTTTAAAATATAAATAATTATGATTATGTGATTAAAAAAATTATATACTATTAATATAAGATAGATAATATTAATAAATTTATATTATTTAATCAAAGTAAATGATATTCACTTTAGCTATATATTTTAATATATAAATAATTACTAGTAAGTCCAAGCACCATCACTATCATAAAGTGATGAGAAATAAAATATTATATAATAATTGTAAATTATCATATGTCTACCTGAAAAGTACTTAATATTTGAAAAAACACATGATTTTAGGAAAATATCATTTGTACACCCAAAATTATTAAAAATAGTCATTTATCACCAAAAATTTAAGAAATTTCATCATCTATCTACCAGAAATTTAGCTGATGTTAAAAAAAAACACCCAGTTTTTTTTGTGATAAATGTTATTTTCAATAACTTTGGGTGTGCATATGTCATTTTCTTGAAATTGTATTTTTTTGAATATCAGCTAATTTTTGGGTAGATAGATGTTAATTTCCCTATAATCATATTTAAAGAGAGATGAGTTACTTTTCAATATTGAAAAGTGATAAACAAATCTAATTTAAAGAATTTCAATTGGTATTTCTTTTGGAACTAATTTTGATAATGTGACTATTCTATTTAATAATTAAATAACATTTAAACAATTTTTTTATTATTATTATTATTATTTTTTTGTAGTTACTCTTTAAATTACTTACAAGCGTACAACAAACACAACTCTATACCCAGAGGGGTGAATTGGGTAAGCCTAAATATGCGGAAATAAAAAATTATTGCCAATTTATGCTACTAAGCTAGTAGCTTTATCAATTAAGCTTATTAATCAATTTCTCAATCTCAAGCTATGCTAAATAATATGGAAGGATAATATTAAGCTTGCGATAAAATAAAGAGATAGAATTGGAGAAATTGAGACATGGGATCAATAATGGTTCGACCAACAATGTTTACATTCACTTCCTCAAGTCGCGTTTGAAGATTTCCACTAAATTGAGTCCACAACTTACACCGAGTTTTTCGTGGCTCACATGCAACCAAGAGTTTTATTCCCTAAGTTTACTCCAAACCTTTACACAAGAGTTTTATGCCTAGATTCACTCTTAAAACCTTTACAATGAGTTTTCTCAATAAGTTTACTCACAAACATTTACAATCCACGCTTTTGAGTATACCTATCACAAAAGAATTTCACAACCTCAAGGGTTTGAATATGAAGTTTAAAATACAACTTGAGCATTCACAAAGATAATGAAGATTTAGTGTGTGATCTAAGCTCATTACTGATGATATAAAAGTGTAATGTGTGAGCGTGAGTATGAGAATGTACGATGATGAAGGTTTTGTTTACTCTATGTTTTTTCCTTATTAGGAAATGTATGAAGGTTCAAGATCTTAGCAAAAATGAATTTAGGGCTTAATATACAGTTAAAGTATAAACTGCTCCAACTGTTTTGTCTGAGACCAGTATGCTGGTATGCAAAGACCGTTATACCAGTCTAACAAAGTATAACGACTATATTACTGTTGAAGATTTAAGCACAATATCAGATTACTGGCGGGTAAGTAGGCCGGTGCACTTATCGGTATGAGGACCGGTATAGTCCGTGCTGGTTTCCGAGAGCATGTAAGATATGAATATTGACTGGTACAAAGACCAATATCTCTATGCCGATTCCAGTAGCTGTGCAAACTCCAGAGTGACCGGTATGGAATAGCCTGGTTCCAGAGGCGATGCAAAACTACTAATAACAGAGCATGAACACCAGTATACTGGTCTCAGTGCCAAAATATCAGGATCTGAAAGTTAAAATCATTTTGCACATAACCCTAATGCATCTATATGAATGTACATATATCCTATGAGCGTAGAGACTTAAATTAACATTTCACTTACAAAGAGAGCCATAAGTTAATACTACACAAGATTTTCTTCAATAAGGCGCTAGTATTCATATCCATTGATCTTCACCACCAATGTATTTCGAAATCTTTTTGGAATGTCCGCTAATACGCGTTAAAGACTTCTAGTGTGGTATCATCAAAATCAATCTTGAGAATACATCGCTAACAATCTCCCCACTTTTTGATGATGACAACCTTTCAAACTTGTGACCTTTAAGAGTTCAAATAAGTCCTATGTGATACCAATTGATATTAAATGAAATTGGTAATATAATTAAGTATAAGATGATACCAATTTGATTAATTTAAATTTTGATTGCATAATCACTAGTATGCTTCATACTCAAGTCCAATTCATATCAATTGAAGTAAACATACAAATATAAGTTGGAGAAAATAATATCAATGTTTATGTAAATACAGATTTTATCTATTACCATTGTCACAAAAATGACAACTCCACCAATCATCAAACTAATTCATTTTTTAGGATTGCATTTGAGATTCTTCTCTTTTTGAGCTCTTTCCTTATCTTTGTCAAGTCTTTGGGATTAAATTACATTTCTCATTGATAGCCTCACCCAAAGCTCCCCCTATAAATCATTTAAGTGTATTTTGGTACTAAAACTTTCTTGGGTCCATGAGGGTTAATTTTGGTTTCTTGGGGAACCCATGCATTTACATTCATATTTTTGTTCATGCACTTAAATATTTTATGTCATTTCTTATTGCATGTATGACATGTGATATTTTCATTAAAAGTAACATGTACATGAGAATTAGATGCATTTACACAATAATTCTTCAAAAATTTTCTTTTGATGTAAGACCTATATCATAATCATTCTCTTTTAAAAGCACATCTTTAGGATCCAATTAACATATTAAAAATTCTCTCTCAAAGTAAATTTAGCAACAATGTTATGCAAATCCATAATTTTTTTATTCAAGACAACATTTTCATTAATAATAGATTTAAAATCACATGTATTTGAGCTAGATGACATGCTAGATATACTGTTTTCAAGTTTTAGCTTTTCATCTTTTAAGCATGCAATCTCTTTTTCATACATTTTATTTTTCTCAACAATTATTGCATGATTATGTAATAATGATGAATGCTCATTTTTAATCGTTTTATGTTTCTTCATAATAAAATCATACAACTCATGTAATTCATTCCAAGTGTCAAATAATTCATCATATTCAAGGAATCATGTGCCTTTTGATCATCGCATTCATCTAGATCATCAATAGCCATAAAAGTGAGATTTGTTCTCTCTTCAATCTCCTCATCGGATGCGCTAGTGTCACTATCGCTCCAAGTTGTCTTCATTATTTTCTTCTTGATTTTTTCTTTGAATTTCCTCATTGGGCAATCGGTAACCATATGACCCGATTTTTCTCACACATAGCAAATTATTTTATCTTTATTGTGCTTTCATGGCCAATTTTCTTCCTCCTTCTCATCCATTCGATATTTCCCTTTCGAATTTTCAGATTTGAGGAATTTCTTAAACTTCTTTGTCAAATGTGCCAACTCATCATCACTAATTTCTTCTTTATCACATGAGCTAGCATCATCTATTTTTCTCACAAATGACTAAGGGTTAGTTCTTTTTTGTTCTCATATTCTTCCCCCTTAAGTACATCTTGAGCTCCATCACATATTCCAACATTTCCCTACTGAATCATCCAATTTCAAATTGTTAATATTTTTTGATTCCTTAATGGAGGAGGTGCAAATTCTATATTCTTTAGGGAACGACCTAAGAATTTTCTTCACTTGATCGCTAGAGTCAATGCTTTTCCCTAAAATACTAAGTTGATTCACAATCATTGTGAACCTAGAAATCATATGCTCAATTTCTTCACCGATTTCCATTTTGAAGCTATCTAACTCACATATGAACTGATTGATTTTTGACTCATTCACTTGGCTTGTGCCCTTATTGACCATGTATAAATACTTCTACAATTCATATGCATTTCTAAATAACAGAAGCTTGTCAATTTGACTTCGATCAATTGCACAAAGAAGATGGTTGATTGTCTTAACATTTAAGGAGGCTTGTATGTATTTCTCATTGGTCTATTCAAAATGTGACTTCAGAAACCCCACACCATTGCTATCATTCTTTATTGCAATTCTTGTACCTTTGTGTGAACACTTTGAAAGATTGGACATCAACGGCAAGATGATAATTTAACATCCTCATCTTCCAATAACTATAGTCTGTTCTGTTGTAGAAAGGAGGTCTAGTGGTTGAAAAATCCCTCGGTAAGATTTGATGAGTAGCTTGTAGAGGCCATGATATATTCTTCGACGATTATGTCTTTGTTGAGAATACCTCGCTATGGTACCAATTGAAATTACCTACAAGCATACAAAAAACACAACTCTATACCCATGAGGGTGAATTGGGCAATGGCCTAAATATGCGGAAATAAAAATTATTACCAATTTTATGCTATTAAGTTAGTAGCTTCGCCAATTAAGCTTATTAATCAATTTCTCAATCTCAAGCTATGCTAAATAATATGGAAAGATAATATTAAGCTTGCGATAAAATAAAGAGATAGAGTTAGAGAAATTGACACATGAGATTTATAACAGTTCGACCAACAATGCTCACGTCTATTCCCCAAAGCCGCGCTTGAAGATTTCCACTAAGTTGAGTCTACAACTTACACCTAGTTTTTCATGGTTCACCTATAACTAAGATTTTTGTTCCCTAGGTTCACTCCAAAGCTTTACACAAGATTTTTATGCCTAGGTTCACTTTTAAAACCTTTACAATAAGTTTTCTCAATAGGCTTACTCATAAACCTTTACAATCTACCATTTTGAGTATACCCACTCACAAATGGACTTCATAATCTCAAGTGTTTGAATATGAAGTTTGAAATACAAATTAGGCACTCACAAAGATAATGAAGATTTAGTGTGTGAGTTGCTAGTTCGCTACTAATGATATGAATGTGTAATGTGTGAGCTTGAGTATGAGAGTGTATGATGATGAAGGTTTTGTTTACTCTCTGTTTTTGCTTTATTAGAAAATGTATGATGGTTCAAGATTTTAGTAAAAATGAATTTGAGGCTCAATATATAGTGAAGGTATAAACTGCCCGGTATACTGGGCTGCCAAAGTATAATAGCTATATTACAGTTGAAGATTCAAGTACTATACTAGATTACTGACCGGTATGTAGACCAGAATGTCGGTGCACTTACCGATATGGGGACCGATATAGTTTGTGCCAATTTTTGAGAGCATGTAAGATATGAAGATTGACCGATATGAAGATCGATATGCTTTATTAGGGGTGGGCATCGAATCGGATCGGGTCAGATCCGATCCGATTCGATCCGATAATATCGGATCGAATCGGATCGGATTTGGCTATCAAACCCAATCGAATCATGTTTGGTTCGTTTGTCGAATTTCGGATCGAATCGGATAAATTTGATAACTATCGGATCGAATCGGATTTATCCGATTTGATAACAAATCCGAATCCGATAAGGAATCCGATTTGATAACGGATTCGAATCCGATAGAGAATCCGATTTGATAATAAATCCGATAGTAGATTCGATTTGATAATAAATCCGATTTGATAACGGATCCGATTCGAAAAATTTATCTGAAAATTTGTAAATTCGTAACAATTTTATCGAATCGGATCAGATAACTTAAAATGCAAATCAATTTTATCAAATCGGATCCGTTATCGAATCGGATCCGTTATCAAATCGAATCTATTATCGGATTCATTATCAAATCGGATGTTCTATCGGATTCGAATCCGTTATCAAATCGGATTTATCCGATTCGTTAAGTATTCGAATCGGATCAAACAAATCCGATCCGATCCGATAGTTATCGGATCGGATCGGATCGAGTTTGATAAGGTTATCAAACCTTATCGGATCAAACAAACTAATACTTATCGGATCGGATCGGATCGGATTCGGATTCGATCCGATCCGAATCCGATAATGCCCACCCCTATGCTTTATATTGGTTCCAGTAGTTGTGCAAACTCCAGAATGACTGGTATAGGTGACCAGTATGGAGTAACTCGGTTCCAGAGGTGATGTAAAACTACTTAGAATAGAGCACAGACACCGGTATCCTAGTGTGGAGAACGATATGCTGGTCACACTGCCAAAATATCAGGATTTGAAAGTTAAATTATTTATACATGACCCTATGATAAGTGCATCAAAGTGTACTTTGAACATCACTAAATCGACTTAATTATCTTGTATTTAATCTTAATTAGAGTTTATTTTGTGCTTTGTTATTCGGAACAATGGAATATGAAGTTTGGATCAATTACGCGTGTTTCTGGACCGTACGGACGCATCAGAAGCACGCAGAAAGAGCAAAAATGAAGAAAGTAAAAACTAGTCCAGCAAACCGCGCGTTACGATACGTCAGTCAACGGCGTCGCGATGCGCCCCAGTAAATAGCACCCATATATTTTCCTGCAGGATCGGCGCCTCAGTGCCCTGGATGCCCCAAAACTGTGATTTTTGACGTCTTTGATACGTATTATTATTCTGAGGACTCCCTATATAAACCCAACTTCATCCAAACCCTAAAAAGGAGGAGAAAAATTGAGAGAAACAGAGGAGAAACACTTACAAAGAGCCACAAACACAAGATTTAGAGAGAATAATGAAGAACTTAAAAGACAAATATGTCGTGTCTCCGATCTATTCAGGCTATCTCTCTATTCCGCATGGAGAACTAATCTCCTAGGCAAAGCTAATGATAAACTCTTGTATTTGAATTTCTATGTTTAAGTTTTTGATTCTTAAAGTACCTTTTTAACGTTTAATAAAATTGATGGTTGTTGTTCTTTATTATCTTACGATTTCTGAGCCCAGAGATTGTGTTTTGTCAACTCTCATATAGATCCAGTCATGCTTCTTCTATGTGTGATTTGCGAACTTAATTGTGAATGTTAAAGTTGTTTTATGTGTTGGTCTTCTGCTGCAGCATTTCCTGAGGGTATATTATCGACATTAGATAGCTCGTAACGATGACTTTGTGTGTGATGTTAACGTAAATAAAATAATCATTGATTAGCTTAGAAATTAATATGTGTAGAATTGAATATCTTCCGACTGTTGGTTTGGGATGTAAAACTTTCAGCTGAGTAGTAACGGGAATTAATAACTGAATATAAGAGTTTGATACAAGAGGGATTCTCGATGCTTTGTCATATTTCTTTGCTAATATCTTTTATTTATTTATAATATTTTTATCTTATTGAATCAATCAATCTATCTCTTTCTACCTTAGTTATTGCTAAAGTTTTGTTTAAGTAAACCAGTTCTTTGTAACCATCTCTATGAGGAATCGAAACCCCAACTATACTGCGATAACCGCAAGTACTTTTTGGGACATCTATATGAATATGCATGTCATATGAGCTTACAGACTTAAATTAATAACTTACTTACAAAGAGAGCCATAAACTAAGACTACACAATATTTTCTTCAATAAGATGCTAGTCTCCACTCCCATTACTCTTAACCATCAATGTGCTTCGATATCTTTTTGGAATGTCCATTAATGCGCGTCGAACACTTCTAGTGTTGCATCATGAAAATCCATCTTGAGAATATATCGCTAACGACTCTAACAATAAAAAAATCTCTAACACATTTAAAGCCTGCATATTTAGGTTATGTTTTAATAAAGTCGATCAATACATACTTAAAAGTGAAAAAATTATCTACCTTTATAATGATTGTAAAATAATCTAATAATTTTTTATAATTCATTTTTTCTTGCAATGAACTTTTAATATATTAATATAATATGACAATATGTTACGTGGGTAGGTAGAGTGCATTTAAAATTTCCCTTTGATCTCAACCTATTGTCGACGGTTATTTTTCATTCGAAGGGTAAAATAGGGAATTAACTTCTCGAATACACCTTACTCGAATAATTAATTTGTTTGATTAATTGGTAACCACACAAATTTGACAAGCAAACATGATTAAACACACAGATATTTATGGTTCAGCGAAGAGTGGTTCTTACCTACGCCCACAAGAGAAAGAAGAATATTTTATTAGGGCTCGAGGTTAAGACCAACCTACGCTACAAATGATCAAGAGATGAATATGTTAGTAAAAATCCTCAAGTCTCAATAATCTCAGTACAATTCTTTCAAAGATTCGATAACTGACCAGCTTTATCTCTCTATCTCAAGCTCTTAAGGTCTGAATTTTGCAAGTTGTGTAATGCATAAATTTCTAACCGTTAAAATTATGACTTGAAACCATTTATATAGGCTCCTAAATCTAATATTCCACTAACTCTAACATCAGCTCATGTCACTTAGTAATTATTACAATCATTGTCATCCTCAACCACCCACAATCCAGCCAATCAGATTAGCCTAATCCTCTGCCACTGGACCGTCCTATAGCGGCCTATGATGGCTCTGTTCTGCCACTGCTCCAGCCTATGTATAGTTGGTAGGGGCTACTTCTAATGAGAATTGTTATTTTCCTTCTTTTATCATTAGCATTCTGGAAGCACATATTCTCAGTTAGGGCATACGTTATATAGCCCCAATACCGGTCGGCCTAGGATCCCATTTTCATCCATGTGGTTGGAATACGGATTCAGCTAATACTTATCAAAGTCCTGCCTAACTCTTTAATTAGGTTTGGCTCACACATAAGGAAATCATCTGGTCGATTTCAATAAACTAAGAAAGCCCCAAATCTATCTTTTCATATGGTCAGGTCGGTATTATTAGCTTCACACTCGTCATGCTCTGTCCTCTAGAGAACTTCTATGTACTATAAGGTCGGATCTTTCTACCTGACCCCATCTTTCTCTGGGCCTTTTCTATCCACTTTTGGACCAAGTACAATCTCTTTTATATCCCTTATCAATACCTGAACCTTTATCAGGGTAATAGGGTTCAAAAAACCATCATCAACACCTATAAAAAGATGTAGCTGCTAAGTTTTTATACACAGGATTCTTCCGAATTCTTGAGAAAACTAGACAATTTGATTATCTTGTCGAATCGAAGATTCCAACTTCGTGAAGCTTATTTAAGTCCATAAATAGACTTCTTAAACTTGCATACCATGCCCGAGTTCTCGCTGGATGCAAAACTCTCATGCTGTTCCATATAGATTTCTTCATCAAGAAATCTATTTAGAAAAGCCATTTTGATATTCATTTACCAAATCTCGTAATCATGGTAAGCGGTAGTAGACAACAAAATCCTTATAGACTGTAGAATCGCTATTGGCGAAGAAGTTTCATCATAGTCGACACCAGGTCGCTGTGAGTAACCTTTAGCTACAAGTCAGACCTTAAAGGTTTCAACCTTCTCGTCGAGCCCGCACTTCCTTTTGTAAATCCATTTACAACCGATAGGAATAATTCCTTCAAGAAGAGGAACCAAGTTCCAAACTTGATTCTTATGCATTGAGTCTAACTCAGATTTCTTGCCACTTCACGGAGTCTATGTCCAACATCGATTCTCTATAGGTAAAATGGTCCGTCTCTTAAAATAAGAGAACAGCGAGATTTTTTCTTGTATCAAATACAAGCGTTCAGAAGGTCTAGATACCTATTGTGACCTACGAAGTATGTGTGTTGAAGGTTCTTCATCTTCTTGAACTTTAGGTTCCTCCGATGGTTCGTAGGTCTCAGGTTGTACTTCATCAAGTTTAACTTGTTTATGATCACCACCTTCAGACAAAAATTCTATCTCTGGAAATTTTATGAAGCGAGCTACATAAAATTTCATCGTAGTCGACACCAGGTCGCTGTGAGTAACCTTTAGCTACAAGTCAGACCTTAAAGGTTTCAACCTTCTCGTCGAGCCCGCACTTCCTTTTGTAAATCCATTTACAACCGATAGGAATAATTCCTTCAAGAAGATGAACCAAGTTCCAAACTTGATTCTTATGCATTGAGTCTAACTCAGATTTCTTGCCACTTCACGGAGTCTATGTCCAACATCGATTCTCTATAGGTAAAATGGTCCGTCTCTTAAAATAAGAGAACAGCGAGATTTTTTCTTGTATCAAATACAAGCGTTCAGAAGGTCTAGATACCTATTGTGACCTACGAAGTATGTGTGTTGAAGGTTCTTCATCTTCTTAAACTTTAGGTTCCTCCGATGGTTCGTAGGTCTCAGGTTGTACTTCATCAAGTTTAACTTGTCTATGATCACCACCTTCAGACAAAAATTCTATCTCTGGAAATTTTATGAAGCGAGCTACGAACACATTTCGATGCTCGATATCATAGAACAAATATCCTTTCTTATTTGAAGGATATCCAACAAACCTAAATTTTTACCCTCGAGGCAAAAGCTTATTCTGCTAAGCTATCCTGACGTACGCAGGACAACCCCAAATCTTAACGTAACTAAGATTTGGTTTCCTACTGGTCTATACTCATACGGAGTTGTAGGAACATCTTTGGAAGGAATATTATTCAAAAGACGAGCGACAGTTAAAAGAGCATAACCTAATAAGTATAACTCAACATCGATCGAACCATATCCAATAATGTCCGATTTCTCCTCACTGACACTCCATTGTATTGTGGAATACCTGAAGGAGTATATTGAGTGAGAATCCCATTCTCTTTTAAATAATCAGTGAACTCTCCACTCATATATTCGCCGCCTCGATCCGATCGAAGGCATTTAATATATTGACCAGTCTTTTTTTCTATTTCATTTCAGAATTCTTTGAACTTTTCAAAGGTTTCCGATTTATGTTTCATCAAATAAACATAATCGTACCATGAAACATCATCGGTAAAGGTAATGAAGTAAGAAAAGCCACTGTGAGTAGTTTGACTTATGACACCACATACATCAGATGTGTGAATTTCAATAGGTCAGTGGCACGATGTCCTACACTTGAAAATGAGGCTTTGGTCATTTTACCTCAAATGCAAGATTCACAAGTTGGATTACATTCAATGGTGAGATCATGAATCAAACCATTCCCAACCAACTGGGTTAGGCCTTTCATGCCTATATAACCCAACTTATATGCCACAGTTCAGTATTATTTATATCTGATTTACGTTTATTAATCTAGTATTAAAGATATCTTGTGAGGTAAGCTATATGTAATGACCATGCTCATTTAGACAACAAAGGATCTGAATATTATTTATATCATATAAATATAAAGAATTTTTCTTAATATTTATATTATATCCTTCAGTATCTAATACAAAAAGAGACATAATATTTGCCACATATCCTGGCACAAAATAGCAGTCATGCAACAAAAGTCTCCCACGCGATAGAGGAATCTCACATAAGCCCATTGCAACCACATCCAGAGAGTCGCCACTCCCAAATCGCAACTGCATCTCCCCAGATTTCAACCGTCTACTTTCCGTTAGCACCTGCAACGAATTGTAAATGTGAATAAGACAAGTATAATCTAAAATCCTATTGGATGTCATAGCTTCACAAGCCCATGAGATATCAATAATAGGAAAAATAAAAGTACTTGATGTCAATGTTCTTTCCTTCCTTATCTGTGCGAGGTAGTCTGAAAAGTTTCGTTTCCAGTGCCCGACTTTCTGGCAGTGGTGGCATTTATCTTTAGAAGCTCTATTGGGCTTCGCTACCTTAGCCTGTGGAGGATTATTGAAACCTTTCTTCTTTTTTCCCTTTGTCTTCTTCCCCTTCGACATGAAGTGGGAAGAAGCAGAAAGTGAAGTAGGTTTCGGAAGGCGAGTTGGCACTCCCTTCTTTAAATCCTCCTCCGCTGTGAGAAGCATCCTATGCAACTCATGATAAGAGTAGTGAATGCCATTCATATTTAGGAACATGACAAACTGGCGATATGACGCTGGGAGCGAACCAAGTATAATACTCCGTCTTAGAGTATCATTGAGAATGAAATCATTACGCCTCAATTGCTCGATCAAATAAAGTACATGCGTGCTCACAACATATCCCTCATCAAGTTTAGAATGGAACAGTTCCATTACAACTCTATGAACCATAACCTGTTCCTGGTTCATAAACGATTCACGAAGTTATGTCATCATGCTTTAAGCATCATGAATCTCAAAGTATTTCCTCTTCAGTTCAGAAGAAAGAGAACTGAGAATTAATGATTTAACACTTAAATCATCATCTTTCCATTTATAGAAAGTCTCAATCTCTTCAGGCGATGCATCCTCTGATATAGCAAGGTGTAGTGGACCTTCCAAAATATATCTTTGCTTTTCAGATCCGAGGACAATCCTCAAATCCATATCCCAGTCCGTAAAGTTCTCAGCGCCTCTAAGCTTATTCGTATCAAACATACGAGTAAAATGATTGGTCGAAGGTGCCGCCATCGCATATCTATAAAATAGATAGCAAATCAACGATTAGCAGACAAAACAGTTTTATATAATATCATATAGTATTAAATAGATCATGGATTTTTAATCTAAAAATGTTCATCCCACTATTCATGTAAAATTGTGATCCCCAGATAGAATATAAAACATGTGATAATCAAATCATAATAAAATAGTGAAAGGTGGACCCCATGAATATATTTCAGCTTACAGCTTTGGCATGTTCTCGCCTACGTATATTCATTAGGTAGACAACTCATTGTCGATCACTCTACAGTGACTCATAGGGTTTCGGTCCTAGTCGTTTCTCGTTGTGAAAAGTTTGGCACATTCACAAGGAGGCGTACCAAGGTTAAACTTGTCAATGATAAATTCAAGATACTTGCGTAATCCTGACAGCTTAGCACATTCAGGATTCCGCTTTCGCTTGAATTCATATAATATCAAAATATATCTGGTACAGATAAATTCTTACCGGCTATATCCTCACAGCTTTGGCACGTTCTTGGATATAATCATAGATTATTTATCCATAAGTGGTATTGACAAGAAGGACCAAGTAACATGCATCAAATACATATTAACTATTAAACCTTATTTTCAAATAAGGATTTTTCCGTAAAAGATGTTTTTACTTTATTTAATAAAATTAAATAAACACTTGCATGCATATAGTAAATATTAAATGAAACATTGAATTTAAAGGCATAATCATGTCGAGTGTTCAAAATTAGACTCGCTTTGATACCATTTTGTTGGGGGGGTTTTTAGTGGCAAAATCCGGGTAAACGTAGCAGAACGCGAAAAATCAAAATTTTCTGATTTCAATAATTTTTCTTGGGTAATTAAAATAAACTTATTTATTCTAATTAATCAATACTTAAAAACTGAAATTTTTATCCAAGAAATCATATTTCTTCATAATTTTGAATGACCCAAAAACTATGCATTTTGTTCATTTTAGTCCTCAAATTATCAAACATAATTTTAAGTGATTCCAAATCATTACCAAGATGTTTTTAACATGTCTAATATATGAAAACACAAAATTGAAATACAAAACCCACTAAAATCCAAAAAGCCAAGAGCCCCCCAAAGGATTTGATTTTGTGTATTTTAGTCCAATCTTGTTCAAAACAAGTCAAGATGATATCCAATCATCACTAAATTTAATACACATCACATATCATCAATACACAACAAATATATGAAAATCCCCAAATTTGGAAAGGGTATAAACACTATTTTTATAAATTGATCAAAATAAATAAATTATACCAAATTAAAAAATCCAATACTTCAATCAAGTCTCTACCACACCAAACAAGTCTCACCACTTTGAAATAACTCTACAAAAATTCTAGGACATCAATAAGTGGCCTAACAATTCTAGAATGACAATTAGATAATCAAATGATCATAAGAATGCTTAATAACTCCTTATAAGCTTTCTTTGATTATCATGTATGCATACATTTATTATCAAAACTTCCCACTATTAAAAACATAAACTAGAAAGAGTAGAAAAATCTGAGAACTACACATGTTGTAGCCAAGAATGAAAGGAATAAATTTCCCTCTAATGAAAGGTTGGAAATATGTACTAAATCTTAGCATTTCTTTGATTTGATTCTTTTTTCTTCTATTTTCTCTCAAAGTGTTTTTGTTTTTCTTTTGAAGGCTATGACTTGTGTAAAGCAAATGGAAAAAACATGACCTTATATATCTAGGTCATTGAATGAATTTTTGGGTTTAAAAAAGGAAAATAAATATTTTCATTTTCTAATCCAATTGAAAGAAACAAAATAACATTTGACTACCTTTATCATAAATAAAAAATTCAAATAATTATATTTAATCATTTCCTAACCAAAATATCAATGTTATTTTATAATTTAATTACTTTAATCATTTAAAAATTAATTAATTAATTAATTTTAAATATTTCAAATATATGTATTATATTTACTTTAAATATCTTAAATACATATATTAATGATGTATGTCAACTATCATAATTTGATAATTAATTAATTAATGTGTATTTAATAAAATCAAATTTTAATCCAAATACATATTAATTAAGAAATGACCATTAGGTCCTTTTGCATGTATCTTTTGTTTAACCGTTAATGATTTATAAATAATCAATATTATTCATAAATATTGCTATAGTGCTCTACGAGTATATTTCATTAATGAGACTCTCTAGGTTCAGACATATCCGTCACGAAATCCAATTTCGTGTCCATAATCTACCCACCTGTAAATTATGACGAACATGGATAAATTCACTGAACCATACATGTCGAGGTCATTGCATACGTATAATCCCTCCATCACATATATCCGGATTATTCTAGAGATATATATATAAACATCAAGTCTTTATAGTCGACGTTTCTATTAGTAATCTCTTAATAACACTTAGAATTAATTTCTAGAGTATACCAAGGGCACATGGATTTAACAGATTGCTAATTCCATTTTGAATACCTATGTTCTGTACACAGAACAGAACTGGCAAATCCTTTCTTCACACACATATGATATCCTGAGCATCAGTCCACACCCAACAAACAGACGGAGGTATGACCTAAATAGATCAGTGACGTTACTACCATCAAAGTGTAGAGGATAACTCATATATCCACGGTGGTATCTTAAGTCAAATAATCACTATGCTCACTCAACCCGAGAAGACTCTTATTGACGTTGGTGTACCATCCATTAAGAATCTTCAGTAAGTCGTTCAGTGTTTATCCGCTATAAATACCTACACTTCTATATGAGTCTCCAAGACTCATGATTCATTGAGAAACCATTGGAATCCAATATTTTAATATACAACATGTACCACTCTCAACGGGTTTACATTACTAACCAAGTAGTGTGAACCTTGACCAGGAATTATCTAAGAATGACAACGTCATGATACAACTCAATGTCAGTTGCGGTGCTTTTGCAACAGTATCATAACTAATCATTCTAAGGTCTGTTACGTCTTTACCATATAAAAAGAGATGTTATATAATAGAAACTGTTTATTTTATTCATAATACAATTATTACATAAGTATTTACAGGGAAATACATAAGAAAATTGGCACTCCGAGCACCAACTCTAACAAAACATGCATAATAAATTATAGAAAATAATAAACACGGCTTGATACATCTATCGTCGACCGTACATGTATGATGTACATATTGTGTTACTACAAAAGCTAAAAAATACGTGTATAAATAAAAATGGTGCCCTCAGGTCGTACCTTTGCATCGCTTAGTGATTACACCCAAAAAGTACTTGCGGCTATCGCAGTATAGTTGGGGTGTCAATTCCTCAGAGAGATGGTTACAAAGAATTGATTTACTTAAACAAAATGTTAGCAGTAACTTAATGATAAGATATAGATTGAATTGGTAATTAAAGTAAATATTAATAAAAAAACTTAAAATATATCAATAGCGAGAGGCAGTAAAGCATCGAGAATCCCTCTTGTATCAAATTCATATATTCAATTATTGATTCATTTTATTACTCAATTGAAAGATTCACATCCCAAACCAACAATCAAAAGATATTCAATTCTACGCATATTAAATTCTAATGTAATTGATGATTTATCTTCTCTATGTTAACAACACCCAAAGTCATCGTTACGACTTATCTAACGTCGATAATATATCCTCAGCAAATACTGCAGCAGAAGACCAAATCATAAAACAACTTTACGAGTCACAACTGGGTTCACAAATCACATATAGAAGAAGTATGACTGGATCTATATGCTAGTTTGATAAAAACAGTTTCTGGATTCATATAATCAAAAGATAATAAATAATAACAAACATCAATTGTATTAACGTTTAAGAGTTTATATAAATCAACAACATGAATATAAGAAATCAAATACAAGAGTTCATCTTTAGCTTTGCCTATGAGATTAGTTATCCATGTAGAAGAAAGATATAGCCTGAAGAGATTGCAGCAACATCCTGTCTGTTATGAAGTTTCTTCGTTCTTCAATGTCAAATATGTGTTTATAGCTATTTGTTGTGTGTTTCTTCTCTCTTTCTCTCCTCATTCTCTCCTCATTTCTCCCTCTTAAGGTTTTGGACGAACTTGGATTTATATAGAGAAGTCATGACGCCATTCTTTGAGTAAAAATAAAGTAACAAAAAAACTTGGAATACGCATGCGTATCGCAACATGTGGCCTTTGCACGTTGTGATGCGTGACCAGCTTTGCAGGATTTTGATTCCCCGCGTGCTTTCGATGTGTCCGTAAGGTCCCAAAATATGTGTAATTGATCCAATCTTCATGTTCAGTTACTTCATAATAATAAAACATAAAATAAACTATAATTAAGATTAAATACATGATAATCAAGCGAGTTAATGATGTTCAGAGTACACTTTCATGCACTTATCATAACCCTCAACCAGCTTATTGCTAGTCCCTAACAATTCAAACGTAAAAATAAAATAAGAACTAAATAAAAAAATAAAAACTATTTAAGCCACTTTCTTAGGGATCGTGATTGCATTTAGCATAAGCAACAAGCCTTTAAATCCCTAGGTGACCCTAGTGGACGAGTTATAGTCTCATGAGGGCTTACAGCGACGGCACCCACAAATGTCTTTCAAAACATATAAAAATACAAAAACAAAATAAAGTAGTCTCAATAGTTACACATATTGTTGTCCTCAAAGAATGTCTAGTAATGAAACTAAAGAATCTTCAAAGTACTCAACGTAACTCAAATCTAAGTCCTTGAATAAATCATCTAAACCAAACTCAAAGTGTGTGTGTGTGAAAAGGTTCATTCACAACTTGATTTCTAGGTAAGCCAACTCAATGATTTCGTTTAAAAATTGGGATCCGATGGGTCAAACCAACCTAGATATCTCAATTACGCTCTATAGTTGCTTTTCTGTGCTCAGTATGGTATGATGGATTTTTTCTTTTCTTTGTCTCTTTTTGAACTTTTTTCAACACATCTACCTTTTAAGGTAGCATTTCTCCTCATGGTGGTTCTAACACTCGCCCATGGGTAGCTTCACGCTTATCAGTTATAGGTGGCTTAATTTCTTTCTTTTGAGACTTTCTCTTTTTATTTTTATCCATACCATACATCATAAAACTACTAAATCAGGATAGATATCTCAGCAAACAGTCATTCATCGACATGCAATTTCTTCAACTAGTAACTTTGCCAACTTCCTAGGTTTTCACTGCTAAAAACCTATAATTAAGTGCTTACGAGTCTAGATCAATTATTCAAAGCATCAGATAAAAGTACATTAAAGAATTTATCATTTCTAAGATTTCACCGTAAAGCAAACAATATCATCATAGGACTTATGCTTTACTATTATGGATAAAAAATAAATTTTTTTATAACATGTATTATCATGCGCATGCATATACCCCCACACTTAAAACTTGTATTATCCTCAATGTAAGATAAATATAAAGAAAAAATGATTAAGGAACAACACTATCAGGCGCAGAGTTGATCAGGTTCATGCTGGTGAGAGTTTGTTGTGTGGCTATGTAGGTTATGTTGACACCTGCATAAATACTCATGCAGATAATAAACATGTAATTAGCACATAATAAAATAAAACTACAGTAAATAAAATAAATAAAAATAACTAGATAAATAAAATAAATGCAAGTGCAAGGGTTGCCTCATCGCTAGTGCTAAGTTTAACGTCTTCAGCCAGACGCAACCACCCAAATTGTCATGGTGGCTTCAATGAAGCAGGACAAGTAGTCTCATGTGCTTTCTTCTTTGGTAGACATTGGTGATGAAGACATGAAAAGAATTTATAACTAGTTGCGGCATTGTATCCATTGATCCTCCAAGGTCTACTGATGGCTGAGATTTTATCAATTAGTTCAACCTCCTTTTTAACTTCCCAGGTAGCATCTTCAATTCAGCACTAACTCTTATTTTCTTCATTTTACGGTTCTTTGGGGTCAATTTTAGTTCGGGAGGATTTGATTCATGTTGTAAAGAAGCTGTTCATGGCAGGACTGTTTCAAGCATGTACATATATTGGCACTCATCATCACCTTGTATTTGTTTCTTAATATGAAAAATATTTACTTCCATTGTCATGTTCCCAAATGATATCTTCATGAGACTGTTCCTGCAATTAATAAGAGCATTAACTGTAGCAAGAAAAGGTCTTCCTAAAATAAATGGAATTTTTGACTCAGTGTCAACCATAGATTGAGTGTCTAAAATTAGAAAATCAACAGGGTAGTAGAATTTATCAATTTGAAGTAAAACGTCCTCGACTACTCCTCGTGGTGTTTTGATAGATGGATCAGCTAACTATAAAACCACTGATGTAAGTTTAATCTCTCCAAGTCCGAGCTGCAGATAAATAAAATATGGCATAAGATTAACACCTAAATCTAATAAAGCTTGATTGAACTCATGTGTGCCAATATGACTGGTGATGGTGGGAAATCCTGGATCTTTATATTTTGGTGGAGTCCTCTGTTTAATTACTGCACTAGCCTCTCTGTCAAAAATGCAGTCTTCTTCACATGATGCTTTCTCTTTATGGTGCAGAGATCCTTCAAAATCTTCGCATATGTATGAACTTATTTTATCATATATAATAAAGGAAGGTTGATTTTTACTTGCTTAAGACGTTCTAGGATCTCACTATTTGGGTCTGGAGCTCTCGCTGTAAGCCTGAGTGCTTGAGGAAGGGTACTCTAACTGGGGTATGTGGCACTTGTTCTTCCTGAGGGGTATATGTACTTCTATCCTTAGTGGCACCTACAGTGTTGGAGGTGTCTAGCATCCCTACCTCTTTACCACTCCTAGTGATTATGGCATATACACCATTTACATTGGTTGCCTCATGATCAGCCTGTGCCATGTGTTGCCCTTATGGATTAGGTTGAGGCTGAGATGAAAATTTTCCTTGTTCTTGCACACTCAATACATTAGTCAATGTAGAGACTTGATTCTCTATCTCCTTATTGTCTTCCACTTCCTGAGCTATCAACGACTCAAATCTTTGATTGGTTTTGTTCTGGGCCTCCACAAATGCTTGCATAGTATCCTCTAAAGAATTCTGAGGAACGACAGATGTGTGTTATTGGGGAGCATTATAACCTCTAGGTTGTGATGTCTGACTCGACTCATGAGACTCTTGTTTCCAACTAAAGTTGGGATGGTTCCTCCAATCAGGGTTATAAATATATGAGTAAGGTGTATAAGGCTATAGTTCCTCCAACCAGGGTTATAAGTATCTGAGTAAGGTGTATAAGGCTATAGTTCCTCCAACCAGGGTTATAAGTATCTGAGTAAGGTGTATAAGGCTTTTTGTACATCTCTAATGCATTGCATTAGTCCTCATTTATTCCCCTCATCTCACCATTTACAGAGCACTCTTATGCCAGATGATCAGTCCCATTGTACACAAAACATAACTCTTGAGGTTCTAAGTGGGCTACTGTATACATAGTCTTGCTATATTTGGCTATTAAGGCTCTCATCTGTTTAGTTAATAGCTCAACTTGTGCCTTAAGACTATCCTCTTCCCTGAAGTGGTATATGCTTCTGCTGGAAGAAGTGAGGTGTATCATATCAATGTTATCAATGACATTAGGTCTAGTTCAAGTGTGCGATTTCTCGGCTAGGTCATTTAGGTACTCTAATACCTCATCAGGGTCCATTCGGACGAACTCACCATTGCAAATTGTATCCACGAATTGGCGCTCTCTAGGGGTTAAATCGTTATAAAAAAACTCACTAAGCACCAACTCTCATATCCACGATGAGGACAACCCGCTAGCATCTCCCCATTCCTCTCCCATGTTTGATAAAGGATTTCACTATTTTTTTTGGGAGAATGTAGATATTTGTCTTTTCAAGGCAGTCGTCTTATGGGGTGAGAAATATTTATTAAAGAATGCCTGTGTTATCTCACCCTATAATCCTATTGATCGAGGTCTTAAATAATACAACCAATTTTTAGCTATATCCTCAAGGGCAAATGGCAAGAACTTAAGTCTGATTATGTCAATAGTTCCAAACCGGTCATGGAAAGTTGCTACAACCTCTTCAAACTCTCTAATGTGCACATAAAGATTCTCATTCTCCAAACCATGGAAGGTTGGGAGATACTGTATCATCCCATGTTTAAAATTTATGTGTGGTGCATTAGTAAGAAACATGATGCACGATGGTGTAGTTGTGCCAGTGGGATGAAGGTACTCTTCAAGAGTCCTCACGGGTGGTCTCTCATATTCACTCATAGTGTGCGCGCTAGATATGAATGGTGTGGTAAAGAGATTGTCAAACAAACTCTCTGAATCTGAGTTTTCTTTCTCAGTCCTAACAAATCTACCAAATCGATCTCTAAGTCTAGGCTTGCTCTTAAACACAAATAAGACGAGAAATAAAAATAAAATAAAATACTAAAAATCAAAACTAAAACTAGAAACAAAAATAAATAAATAAATAAATAAATATAAATAATTAATTAATTAAAAAATTACAAATTAAAAATAAAACTGAAATAAAATTAATGAAATAAATAATTAATTTAAAAATAAACTAATAATCAAAACTAAACTAAAACTGAAATTGAAATTAAAAAAAAAAGATGGAATGAAGTTACCGCTTTTTTTGTTGACCAAGCAAACCTGCTTCTTTTGCTTGTAAACTGTCTCCCCGACAACGGCGCCAAATTTTGATTACACCTAAAAAATACTTATGGCTATCACAGTATAGTTGGGGTGTCGATTCCTCAGAGAGATGGTTACAAATAACTGATTTACTTAAACAAAACGTTAGTAGTAACTTAATGAAAAGATATAGATTAAATTGGTAATTAAAGTAAAGATTAATAAAAACAATTAAAATATATCAATAGAGAGAGGTAGCAAAGCATCAGGAATCTCTCTTGTATCAAATTCTTATATTCAGTTATTGATTCCCGTTATTACTCAATTGAAAGTTTCACACATCCCAAACCAACAATCGGAAGATATTCAATTCTACGCATATTAAATTCTAAAATAATTGATGATTTATCTTCTCTATGTTAACAGCATAAAAAGTCATCGTTACGACTTATCAAACATCTACAATATACCCTAAGGCAATACTGCAGCAGAAGACTAAATCATAAAACAACTTTACTAGTCAAAATTGGGTTCACAAATCACACATAGAAGAAGCATGACTGGATCTATATGCAAGTTTGATAAAAACAGTTTCTGGATTCATATAATCAAAAGATAATAAAGAATAACAAACATCAATTGTATTAACGTTTAAGAGTTTATAGGAATCAATAACATGAATATAAGAAATCAAATACAAGAGTTCATCCTTAGCTTTGCCTAGGAGATTAGTTCTCCATGTAGAAGAAAGATATAGCCTGAAGAGATTGCAGCAGCATCATATTTCTTATGAAGTTTCTTCGTTCTTCAATCTCAAATATGTTTTTGTGGCTCTTTGTTGCGTGTTTCTTCTCTCTTTCTCTCCTCATTCTCTCATCTTTTCTCCCTCTTAGGGTTTTGAACGAACTTGGGTTTATATAGAGAAGTCCCGGCAGTCTTATTTGCGTAAAAATAAAGTAACAAAAAACCTGGAATACGCATGCGCGTCGCGATGTGTGGCCGGCTTTGCAGGATTTTGATTCCTGCATTTCTGCTCGTCCCGCGTGCTTCCAATGCGCCTACAAGGTCCCGAAACATGTATAATTGATCCAATCTTCATGTTCCATTGCTTCCTAATAATAAAACATAAAATAAACTATAAATAAGATTAAATACATGATAATCAAGCTGAGTTAATGACGTTCAAAGTACACTGTCATGCACTTATCATCTGGCTCAAGAAAATCCTCATTAGTGTTGGGATATTACAGGATTCGCATTAGAAAATAAGAATGCTCCAGGAATCAAAAGGTGTTTCTTTCTCACTTTCTCTCTCGAGGCTCACAATTTTAGAAGTTTAGAGTTTCAGTATGATGAATTCCAGATGGCTTTTTGAGGGGAAAAGTCATATTTTTATAGTGTAAGGAGGCAGTCTGAGAATGGAAGGGGAACAAAATCCTCCTTGCTCTATTCTCTGTCTAACGTTACTGATGTTACTATATATGTAACGTTTGATCAATGTCCGACCGAATTTATAATTTGAATTGTAAATCGGTCGACCATTGATCAATCTGTGACTCCAGCTTTTGGTAATTTGCACTTTAGTTGAAAACTTTAATACATGTCCGACCGGATGATAGATTTGAATTATTTTTCCAGCCGACCATAATCCGATCTCGTGTCTTTGGTAACTGCCAATCTAAAATTTTAATGACAACTATGATTTATCCGGTCGAATTTAAGATTTTTAGGGTCAATCCAGGTAGATTTTTTGGCTTGAGAGAAGGTCGGTCGGACATAGGTGATATCCGACAGACTTTTGGCTATATTCTCTGGAGTTCCTTCTTTTCTTGGCACTCATCTTGTAATTTTCTTGATTTTCAAGGGGTGTCCCTATAAGAGACTCATCATCGGATTATGCATAAAAATATAGTATCTCTTTCCAAAACTCATGGTTCATTGGGATAAAACATAAGACTAAATCTCGATATCCGATATATTTTGATTTCAACGGACTTTACTAACCGATTCATGTCAGTAAATCTCGATAGGAATATTATTTGAGAATATATTATAAGTAGTGACACATCCCAATGTCAATTACAAGTCTCGTTGTAAATATGTGATTACTGTATATTCTCGGGTCTCTGTCTAATATATACATCACCAAATCTCAATTAGTTTCGATCTAAACTAAAATAGATTGAATATGTATATAAAAGACAAAATGTACTACCATTAAATGGATGATATCACAGGAAAAATGATTTTTTATATTCATAAATATGTCATAAATATGATACAGATTAACTCTCAGAGAATCAATTTTAACATCTACATGTAAGTCAAAAGGACCATAATCATTTCAAATGGATTTAATAAAAGAGAGTCCAAACTTTCATTTGATCCAATTATCTAAAGACCAAGCCTAGAATTGAGGGAAACATCACACAAGCCCAATACAAGGCCGTATGCGCATGTTTAAAGCTTATTGGACTTGAGATTTAATTTATGTTTTAAGTTTATTTGTTATTTACATTAAATATTAGGTGTGTGGGCCATTCATTAAATGCCCAAATACAAGCCATGTTTTATTTTTAATTATTGGATTGGATAGATAAGCTATTTGTCTTAGTGGGTAAGTAGAGGGTTAGAATTAAGACTTGGGCGTGTGAGATGATGAGTGGGCGAGAGATTTCTTGAGTATATTATGATTTATTTAGTTTTCCTGTTTATAATAAGATTTTACAAGACTTACTATATAAGGTGTCCATGTTCATTAATACAAACAATTCATATTTTTTTTTTGACAAAACTTAGTCTATTGCAGAGAGCATTGTGTGTGAGAGAGATAATATATCTTGTTCAGACTTATCAAAATTGATGATCTTTGTGGTATATCTAAATAGCTAATAAGATACTATCAAGAAATAAATATGAGTTTTCAAGAACAAGATTTGTTGACGGTGGATTTTGGACTCAGGGCAATATGAAGATATTACTCCCGAGGTAATCCTCCTTCAATAGTGAATTTGTTTGGTTATGTGGGAACCAAAAGCAAACTTAGTAGAAAAAGCAGATAATACGCCAATCGACAAGGAGATTTAGCGTCGTTCGGTGGATTTTGATCCCACCTACGTCCACAGGCACAAAAAAGGATGATACTTTTATTGCTGAAGTATGCTCCTCTGATATCTCTTGTGTTTACAAGTGTGATGGTAATGATTCTGATGTTCATTCTCATGTTCATGCCCCTTATGCATACTCTACCCTCCTTTTTATAATGGTGAAGAAATCAGATTCCTACTTTGTACAAGAATTCCCAGTCTAAGAAGATTTTATTTTCCTACAAGGATTCCTAGTTGAAACAATTCTATTTTCCCATAAGGATTCCTAACCAAAACTATCTTTACTTTCTTTATCCTATTAGGATGTTGACTTATCAATTTACCCCATGAAAGTAGGATAACTTATCCTTATAACCGTAGAAATAAGATTCCTTTATCTTCTGGAACCCGCCTCACCATATGCTCGGTCTTCATGAGGTCGGCCATAATGGTTATTTGAACTGAGAATGCTTCTGCTGATCTGATAATTGCCCGGTCATCTGAACTCAAGTGCTCGGTTACTGATCATAAAGTGCTCGGTCTCTTACTGTTTATAATACTCATGTGACCGGGTCAGCATTTTAATGATTTTGACCAAGAAGAAAGTTACCCTTTTATCCATGCCGTGCTGTTTTAAATACTATAGTGCCTAAAAACACCATCAACATTTACCCCATAGTTCTCGGTAACAACGAGTTTTCGAGTTGATGCCGGGAACTATAAAAAAAGATGGTGTGCCGATGAATCCGTCGGTGGTCACTCCAGGAACCGCAGAGAAAAATGCCTTGGCTGCAACTCTGGTCCTTCATGTCACCTTCATGTGCTCTGTCAACGAGGATCCCGATATCTACCCGTGGAGAAAATGCTTTGCCCTTATGCTGATGACGATCGACTCGGTGGGACGTAACCCGCCCCGAGCTGAGAAGAAAATTTGGCTATGGGGATGTCATATCTCCAGACCAATAGAAGGCCGACCATGGGGAGATGCTCCGATCCCATGCCGGTGATAAGTCTCTCGGTGGGACGTATCACGACCCCGGGCTGAAGAAAGACTTGGCTCTAGGGGAATGTTACATCCCCAGTCTAAAGAAGCCGACTCGGTGGGACGTAACCCGACCCCGAGCTGATAGAAAGACTTGGCTCTGGGGGAATGTTGCATCCCCAGTCCAAAGAAGCCGACTCGGTGGGACGTAACCCGACCCCGAGCTGAAAGAAAGACTTAGCTCTGGGGGAATGTTGCATCCCCAGTCCAAAGAAGCCGACTTGGTGGGACGTGACCCGACCCCGAGATGAAAGAAAGACTTGGCTCTGGGGGAATGTTGCATCCCCAGTCCAAAGAAGCCGACTTGGTGGGACGTGACCCGATCCCGAGCTGAAAGAAAGACTTGGCTCTGGGGGAATGTTGCATCCCCAGTCCAAAGAAGCCGTCGGTGGGACGTGACCCGACCCCGAGCCGAAAGAAAGACGACTCTGAGGGAATGTTACATCCCCAGTCCAAAGAAGCCGACTCGGTGGGACGTGATCCGACCCCGAGCTAAAAGAAAGACGGCTCTAGGGGAATGTTACATCCCCAGTCCAAAGAAGTCGACTCGGTGGGACGTAACCCGACCCCGAGCTGAAAGAAAGACTTGGCTCTGGGGGAATGTTACATCCCTAGTCCAAAGAAGCCGACTCAGTGGGACGTGACCCGACCCCGAGCTGAAAGAAAGACTTGGCTTTGGGGGAATGTTGCATCCCCAGTCCAAAGAAACCGACTCGGTGGGACGTGACCTGACCCCGAGCTGAAATAAAGTCTTGGCTCTGGGGGAATGTTACATCCCCAGTCCAAAGAAACCGACTCGGTGGGACGTGACCCGACCCCGAGCTGAAAGAAAGTCTTGGCTCTGGGGGAATGTTACATCCTCAGTCCAAAGAAACCAACTCGGTGGGACGTGACCCGACCCCGAGCTGAAAGAAAGTCTTGGCTCTGGGGGAATGTTACATCCCCAGTCCAAAGAAACCGACTCGGTGGGACGTGACCCGACCCCGAGCTGAACAAACATCGATCTCGGCGGTACAAGAGCAGACCCGAGCCGGAAGGAAACATCGGTCTCGGCAGTACAAGAGCAGACCCGAGATGATTAACCAAGTGGCCTCGGCGGAACTAATCCAGCCCCGAACCGAATACTCCTTGGGACTTATTCAGAAGGGAAGTGAATCAACCTTTGAAGCCCTACCAAATCTGGCACGGGCGTCCCCTTGCCAGACCAGTGAAAAATAAAAACAAATTTATGATAAGTAAAATCAAAAGGTGGGGGTGACTTAGCACTTGTCCCAAAGCAAAATGTTTAAAGTGTAAATAACAGCACGGATGTCTCTCAACAGCGTCCTGTCTGAGGCCTCCAAAACACAATTCTGAATCTTTCAATTCAGCGTCCCAGCGAACCAGGATTTGGATCAGGTGAGCGTTTTGAATGGTAAGGGCACATCCTCTGTACGTCAGGTCACCGTGGAGCCTGTACATTATGCGAGGGCTCCTCCTTACAATGCTGGAGCAGGCACACGCCACGGGGGTGTAACGCCTCCCCGTGCTGCGCCTCTCTTAGATCCAAATGATGAATGGATCAAAGAGTGTCCGGGATACTAAGGGCACATTCCTCCTTAGGTCCGGTGTCACTGGAGCAAGCAATCATCACGGGGGCATCGTCTCTCCCCGTGCTATGCTTTCTCTCGGATCCATTACATCGGGTATGTGAGGATCAGAGAGTGTTCAGAACATTAGGGGCACATTCCTCCTTATGTTCGGTAATACTGGAGCAAGTAATCGCCACGGGGGTATCATCCCTCTCCGTGCTATGCTTCTCACGGATCCTACGCATCGAGTATGTCCCTGAATATTCCGAGGACCCTGAGCTAAAAGAGACACTTGGTTCCGGGGGAATGTCCAGTCCCCATATCAACGAGCGTGACTCGGTGGGACTAAAACCCGACCCCGAGCTGAGAGAAGCACTTAGCTCTGGGGCGATGTTCTTTTCCCCATACCAGCGTACATGACTCGGTGGGACGTAACCCGACCCCGAGCTGAATAATCTCGTGGCCTCGGCAGAACGTAATCCAGCCTCGAGCCGTATGACCAAGTGAGTAGGGATCCATGAGTGCCTGAGTTTTTTTAAAGGCATATCCCTCCACTAAATGCATGACTCACGAGTTTCATCATCCAATCGACATTGCGACCTCTTGTATAAACCTGGATAACTAGAATGATGAGGTGCCCACCGAAGAGTATCCAACAGCTCTCATCTCCTTGAGAGTTGGAGCCAACCAATCCAAGCCTTTCATAAAGTTCGTCTCCTCTAGAAGAAAACTTCGGATGCATCTTAAAATCTTCAGAAGCATTACATATATTAGAGGACCTTTAGAGTTGCTTTACTTTCAGTATTGACGGAAAAAGAATCATGACTTGAATTGACGCTGAGCAAGTTGCTTGCCTCACTGACTGTGTGTTGAAGGCCGTCACAAGGTCTACCATTAAACAAATATAAAGCATCACCCTCGTCAAGGGAATATTGACCACCAGTAATCTCACGACAGGTTTCATCAGAGAATTCCTCAGTCTCCGATCCCATGAGAGCTAGGTTAAAATGCATGCAAGACGAACATGGAGCGGAACGCACGTTACAAGTCCCAGATTCTGGTCTCATACGCTTTTTTCCACTCATGGAATGCTTACCTAACCTTCTTTCAGACTGTGATGTTACCTACATGTTCTTCCGGATATCAATATCTGTTTCCTCTGCCGGTCCTCGAATGCGAAAACTCCCACTCAATACTGATGAGATCTCTGCATCGTCGGTTGTATCTGTTGCATTGTACAGCTCTTCAAAATTGATTTCTTTCTCGGCAGCGAATCAAATCAGCACATTAAAATTTTTTATTTTCTCCATCCATTCTGCTGATGAACTCCCTGCCGACCGGTGATTTCCACCTTCTGCCTGAAGGGGTTGTTCTATGGGGGTGAATCCGGTAATGCAGCGGAAGCGGTGAAAATTGTATTTTCAGATTTCAAAAATTTTTCTCGGATAAATTAAATAAATATTTTTATTTAACATTCCAATAATCAAATTATGAAAACAAAATTCAAATGAATCATATTCAAGTGAATTTACCAAATTACCCTTACATGGTATTTTGTCCATTTTAGTTCGAAATTGATCTAATCAATTTTGAATGATTCTAAATCATTTCTAAGATGAACTAAGCACGTTAAAAACATCAAAACACCAAAGCAACAAAAAGCCCAAATTTCTTATCTTGGCCGAGAGCCTCCAAATTGGGGGGGGGGGGGGGGGGTTTGTGTATTTTGTGATTTCATACATCAAAACACATCAAGATGCAATCCAATGAACATGAAACTTTATATGCATCTTATATACATCCAATTACACAACATAAATGAAAAGCCCCAAATTTGGAATTAGTTATAAACCCTAATTTCTCAATTCCACAAATTGGACAAATTAGACTAAATACACCAAATCAATTACTTCAATCATCTTTCTTACATCCAATCCAAGTCTCAACACAATGAAACAACTCAAGATCAAATCTAGGTCATCTTAGAGTGGATCAACAACTCTAGATTAGCAACATGGTTCATAAACCTTAAAAGAATACTTACAACTACAATTGTCATAAGCTTTCTTCATTAAACATGCTCAACACTTTCAATCAAACTTCCATCAACAAAAACACAAAGAAATAAAGAAAGAAACAATCTAAGATCATCACATGTTAAAGCCTAGAACCTTAGGAACATATTCCTCTCTAATAGCAAGTTTGAAAAACTTACTAAAATTCCAAGTTTTCTTTGATTTATCTTTCTTTTCTCAAGCTTTCTTTAACTTTCTTCAATGGAGTTTATTTGGTAAAGTGTATTAGGTTGATGGTAAAGTGAAATGAAAATCAATATATACTTGTTACATTTTGTCTATGGCCGAAATTGACTAAGGCAAAAACAAGTCAATTAATTTCAATTTCATTTCAACCAAATTTAGTCCACTTGCATAAATATCCATTAAAAACTTTATTAGATATTTATTTAAGTCAACTTAGGCAACTTTAATCATTATAAAACAAATATCTAAAGTTAAGATATTTATATTTTAATTATATTAATCATTTAACAATTAAATAATTAATTAATTAATTAAATACAAATATCTCAAATATATGTATTATATTTACATTAAATATTAAATACATATATTCATTTATGATATAAGTCAAATATCTCAATTTGACATTTAATTAATGTGTATTTAAAATAATCATGTATTAAATGTAAATACACAACAATTAAAGAAATGACTATCGGGTCCCCACACATGTATTTTGCGTTTAACCTTTAAACGACTTTGTAAACAATCAAAATTGTTTATTAATGTTGCTCTTGTGCTCTACGAGTTTATTTCATTATTGAGACTCTCTAGATTCAGACATATCCGTCACGAAATCCAATTTCGTGTCCATAATTTATCCACCCATAAATTATGACGATCACGGATAAACTGGCTGAATCATACAGGTCGAGGTCATGGCAAATGTTTAATTCCTCCGTCACAGGTATCCGGATTTATCCCAGAGATATAGATGTAAACGTCAAATCTCTATGGGGATTATCCAGTCGACTATTCTATTAGCAATCTCACAAGAATGTTTAGAACTTACTTCTAAACTTTACCACGGGCCCATGGTTTTATCTGATTGCTAATTGTATGGACTACCTATGCTCTGTTACACAGAACTGACGGATCCTATCTTGACACACATAGGACACACTGAGGATCTATCTACACCCAACGAACATGCGGAGGTCTGATCTAAATAGATCGGTGACGTGACTGCCATCTAAGTGTAGAAGATGTCTCATGTGCCCACAATGGCATCTCAAGTCTAAGAATCACACGTGCTACTCAACCCAAGAAGATTCTTATTGACGTTGGTGTACCATCCATTAAGAATCTTCGGTGAGTCGTTCAGTGTTTATCCGCTATAAACACCTACAGGTTTATACCAGTCTCCAAGACTTATGGTTCATTGAGAAACCATTGGAATCATATATTCCAGTATATGACTTGTACCGGTCTCAACAGGTTTACTATACTGACCAAGAAGTGTAAACCTTGACCATGAACTGTCTGAGAATGACAACGTCATGATACATGTCAATGTCCGTTGCGACGCTTTTGCAACTGTATCATGACTAATCATTCTAAGGTCATTACGTCTTTACCATACTATAAGATTCATTATATTAAAGAAACTGCATATATTATTCATAATAATAATGTTTTACAGAAGTATTTACAAGGAAATACAACCGGGAATTGGCGCTGCGAGCACCAACCCCAACACTGCCATCGTCTTATTACGCAAGCCGCTTTTTGTTGAGTTCCCCACAGACGGCGCCAACTGTTGACGGCGGATTTTGGTCTCAGGGTAATATGGGAATATTACTCCCGAGGTAATCCTCATTCAATAGTGAATTTGTTTGGTTATGTGGGAACCAAAAGTAAACTTAGTAGAAAAAGCAGATAATACGCCAATCGACAAGGAGATTTAACGTGGTTCGGTGGATTTTGATCTCACCTACGTCCACGGGCACAAAAAGGATGATACTTTTTATTACTGAAGTCTGCTCCTCTGATATCTCTTGTGTTTACAAGTGTGATGGTAATGATTCTGATGTTCATTCTCATGTTCATGCCCCTTATGCATACTCTACTCTCCTTTTTATAATGGTGAAGAAATCAGATTCCTACTTTGTACAAGAATTCCCAGTCTAAGAAGATTTTATTTTCCTACAAGGATTCCTAGTTGAAACAATTCCATTTTCCCATAAGGATTCCTAATCAAAACTATCTTTACTTTCTTTAAATTTACCCCATGAAAGTAGGATAACTTATCCTTATAACCGTAGAAATAGGATTCCTTTATCTTCTGGAACCCGCCTCACCATATGCTCGGTCTTCATGAGGTCGGCCATAATCGTTATTTGAACTGAGAATGCTTCTGCTGATCTGATAATTGCCCGGTCATCTAAACTCAAGTGCTCGGTTACTGATCATAAAGTGCTCGGTCTCTTACTGTTTATAATACTCATGTGACCGGGTCGGCATTTTAATGATTTTGACCAAGAAGAAAGTTACCCTTTTGTCTCTGCCGTGCTGTTTTAAATACTATAGTGCCTAAAAACACCATCAACTAGATTCTTGGAGATTTTACTTGATATTAGAATGATTTTATTTCTAATAAAAAACATTGACACAAGATTATTGAGATTTACTTGCGAATAACGAAACTTCCAAAAAGTCAAATCCTATAAAGATTGTGTCAATTTACCATCAACCATTCTTTCTTATGTTATATTAAAATCTTCAACTTCCTCATAGAGGGTGGCAATCTGCCTAAGAAGAATTTTTAGTTAAAAACTAAAGCATTATGATCAAGTGGATGATAAGATTGATCAAGTTTTACATCAGTGGTGACCCTTCAAAAAAAATTAAAGTCTTCATGAGATTAACATTTATTTGCATTTTCTCAATCGGGATCTAGTAATATTGAAAGTGATATATGTTACCATTTCGCTGTTTATTAGGTCACAAGTCCATGTTGCTTGTTTAGGATTTTGAAGAAAATTTGTTTGTAAAGTTTCTGAAATTGATATGATGCTAACAACATACACAAAATATTATTTAAAAATTTAAGTATTGGCACACTTGTTATCCTTTTATCTTCTCTAACTGTTAAATTTTTGCATATTTTTTACCCTTTCACAGTTCCAATTTTTGTCCATTTTTCTATCCTCTCACTTTCACATCACAAACAATATATCAAATTTCTAATTTCTACATTGATACACTACCTTATTTTTTTGAAACTTTATACCACTTTCAGATTGATATGATTTTCCTTAGAACCTAATACAGAAGCTCATTGAAAAGTATAGAAACATTTTTTAACCTTCAAATCACTCGTTTTTTTATCCAAGAAAATCGGGTAAATTCTCCGTTTGTATTGTTTTTGTATAATTTTGCGTCATTAATTTAAATTAAAAGAGAAAATTACAAGCAGAATAAATAAATAAATAAAAAATCAAAAGGGATGTAAAAGCCAAACCCCCAGTAAGAAATCAAAAAAATAACAAGCATCAAGTAAATAAAAAATTGCGTAAGGTATGTTCTTAGCGTTGAAATATTCTAAGGGTAAAGTAATTAGGGTCAAAATTAATTTCGACGCTTAATGTCATACTTTTGTGTTGAATTAAAATTTTCGATGATAAAGATATATTATATGCATCGAAATCCGTTTCGATGGAATGTTAGTTTTTGACGTTCAAATATCTATTTTCTGTCGAATGATTTTTCAGCGCTAAAAATACTTTTTCTTATAATGTGGGGAGACCCTGCACATCCTTGTGCAGAAAAGAAGCAACATCCATAGGAGGATCTGGCCACCAAACAAAAGCAGTGCTGCGAATTTTGTCAAGAAAGTTGTCATGGGTTTTGAAATCATAATTAAATATGGAGTGTGAATTCTACAATGGATAGCCAAGTCTTGTTGACAATGAAGGTTGGCTATAACCCCCTTATGTTAATGTTAAGTGTTACTCTAATAGTACGAAATCTGCTTCTTCTTCTTCTTTTTTTTTTTTTTTCAAATGATATATAGGTGATATACATCTTTACCAATACTTAGGGGTGTAATCAAGTCGAGTAGTGATTATTCGAACTCGGCTTGATAAGCACACAATATATGTGTTGTTCAAATTCGATTTTTTAAAAAATATTGGGATCAAGCTCGACGTGAACTCGATTACTAAATGAATCGAGTTCAAATTCAAAAAATTCAGTTTTTGGAATTTATTATTTACTTTTTTAAATTTTAAATAAGTTTGCAATAAAATCCAAATATTTATGACAAACATACATATAAAATAATATCGAGTCGAGTCTATTTTGAATAGTGTTTGCGAGTTAAACATGAGCCGAGTTGAGTTTTTGTACTAGTCGGTCTTGTTTAATAATCGAGCTTTTATTTTCGAGTCTATTTTATTTTCGAGTCTAAGTAACTCATTTATTAAACGAATCGATCTCAAATTAAGTCAAATACGAATCAAGATCAAGCTGTTCATGAACGGCTCGATTTAGCCCCACTGATACTCATGAGATTAATTAAAAAGTAGATTTTTTTTTTCTTAAAGAAAAAAAAAAATTGATGCTAACTGTTATGAAGGTAAAAATATTTTGGGTCATTATTTAAACTATAACGATGAACTAAGAATTAGTGATTACTCATGGTGTTTGAATGAGTAATTCTTTGATACAATGTGATATGATACAATAAATTAATAAATATATGAAATTTATCGAAATTATAGCTACAAATTATTTGTTAGATTTTAGTAATTTAAAACGTGTGGTGATGACTTTCTCAGAGGAAGTAAGAGGTCAATGGTTCAAGGCTTAGGAGATACATTTAATTTAAGATTTAAGTGAAGTAGAAAAATAATTTATAAGAAAGAGATTTAGACCTTGTTTTAGGAAAAAGCAAAAAAGCAAAAAAAAATAAAAAATAAAAATAAATCTTTAAGGATTGTGGCAGTAATAATTAGAATAATGCTTCTTTAAAGGATAACACAATAATAATATGTTTCCATGATTTCCTTATGGCCTTTGGTTGTGAAATAGGGAAAAAATAAAACATATATCCTGCAATTATTACTTCACTTACATAAAAGTTTCTTAATTAATTCTAAGCTTCCACAACACAGCTCTTGTGGCCATTGGGGTGAAATTAATTTACTTACCAATAAAAAGATTAGAAATCCCATTTGCAGGAAAAAAAAAAATAATGAAGTAGTAAAAGATAAAAAAAAAAATAGTTGATTTGCTTAATAAATCTTATTGATTATTTCTTAAACACATTTACCCTTTTGGTTCTCCTCCTGCAAGGATCCAAACAGAAAGTAAATAATTATAATGGAGATGTACTAGGAATTAAAAGCGAAATTGTGCTTTGCTCTTTTTTACGTGTGAATGCATAGTGGGTCACACTCCACCATCATCAAATGCATGCACTTCTCGTGTTATAGCTTGTCTGCCATGTCCAGCACTGCATTAATTAATGTCACTTTCATTAAAACAACCAAACCCTAATACCCCATCATCCCCTAAATCCTCATAACCCATCAACCATGATGATGAATTTCCCTCTAATGATGAAGCTTCAGGGAAAGTATTCCATGTTGTAAATGTATCATCAAGATGATCATCAAACTTTGTTATTGTTTCTGATGACCACATGTAATTACTCATCAGAAGATCATCACAATCACTAGTAGTAGTACTGTTCTTGGATTCATGATCATCTGTTGAGTAATTTTGGGCACTGCAGGCTTTTGCTTTCTGATCCTCCTGCTCACCAATACTAGCATCAAAATTGCTAGCAGCAGCAGCCTGCTGATCAGGTGCTTGATCTTCTGTGCTGCTGCTGCTGCCTAAGCCTTGTTCAAGTAAAGGCTCATGGGTCACAGGATCAATCCCCATCTTAATAAGCTTCTTCTTGATGTGTGTATTCCAATGATTCTTGATTTCATTATCTGTTCTTCCTGGCAATTTTGCTGCAATTTTGGACCACCTATATATCAAAATGAGACCATATATTATAACATTATGTAATAAATACATAGTAACAAAATAATGAACTTTATTAATAGTTAATTTAGACCTATTGCCAAGGTGGGCATGGAGATCAATAACAAGTTGCTCTTCAGCTTCATTAAGGAGACCCCTTTTCAAGTCAGGCCGGAGATAGTTAGTCCAGCGGAGACGGCAGCTCTTGCCGCAGCGACGGAGGCCGGCGAGCTTGGGCACGGCACGCCAGCAACATTGGCCATGGGTGAGAATGAAGGTGACTAATTTCTTGTCTTCATCAGCAGTCCAAGGACCTTTCTTGACACCAAGTTTGTCGCAACAAGGTTGCCTGCCCATAACTTGATGAGTTTCTTTTTTTCCCCCTAATTTGTGATGTAATGAGCAAGTAAAATTATTCTCATCAAATATAATGCCAATAATAAATTTACAATAGACCCCCCCATTCACCCACCTTTATATACTAGCGAGCGATTTTGCCTTTCTTTGGGGAAATCAAATGTTGATTTTGGAGATGTAACTTGTCTCACGCTTCACTTGTGTGCGTGGGTAACACTTGACCATCCTTGGCATCAAACTTGTTATAATATTTTATAAGACACTTCATCAAAGATCTAAGTGTCAGAAATAATGGATACTATTAGCTTAACAAGTTTGAAGTGGTACATGAACCACTCACATGGGTACATGAATGGTATCGGATGAGATATTTGCATTCACATCCGCAACTAAATTTTTTGGGATTAATTTAATTATCTATATTTGTCCATCAATATATATCCGAAATATCCGTAAAATCAGAAAAATTAAAAATCTTTTAATTGATACATGATATCTGATACAAGTGATTCATTTAATATAATTCAATACAAATTTATTTAACAGAGTTTTGAAGATAAATTCAATTCAATTATTATATATAAGTAGGGATAGCAAAAATCCCCGCGGGGATGGGGCCCGAGGTATTAGGGGCGGGTATTTAGCAATCTTTTTTAGAAACTGACCGGATGCAGGTATAATTTTAATACTCTTTAGGTATACGGGCCGAGTATGGATATAAGACTCTCTAACCCGTACCCGCTCAATAAACTCGTTTGACTTTGAATTTTTTATTTTTAATTTTTTTAGTAAAAAAAATTAATTAATTATTAAATAAAAAAATGGGAAAAATATAATTTATATGTTTAATTTAACATAATATAATATTTTTATCTTTATTTTGAAGATGAGATTTATATCAATATTAATTCATTCATTCATTTCATTTTGTTTTAAAGATGAGATTTCTACGATAATAGTATTTATTTGGTAATTTATATATTTTTATTCTTTATTTAAGTATTAAAGTAAATTTAAACCTACAGTTATTAATTTAGTAATTTTATTTTATATCTATTTGTTCAAATAAATTTTTAATTATATATATATTTTTAAAAGCATAAAGATAAAAAAAAAATAATAAAAGGGGATAGGGGACGAGTATATTTTTTTTCTATACGGGAAATCCCCGACCCGTACCCACACGAGTGACGGACCGGGACCGGGGATATTATATATCACGCGGGTACGGATGCGGGTATTGACATCCCCGTCTTATACCCGGCCCGTTGCCATCCCTACATATAAGGCTACAATTATTAACACAATATTAACATTTCAATATAATTTTGAAGATCAATTAATTCAATAAAAGTAAATTATACAATCTCATTTTTAGTTATTGGACGGATAACAATATCCGATTTAATATTCATAACCGTCTAATATTCATTGCGGATATGAACCTAATTTCGTATTTTCAACCTATCATTATCCATTAAAATACAAATTTTAGATTTTTAAATGAATATTAATAGATATCCAAAATCTCTATCTAAATTATTATTCCTATGAAAAAAATTGTATTGCCATCATATCATTATTAAGTACAAAAAATTATCAAAAACAATGTTCTTCACTCATTCGGACATTCGTCCTTTTTATTACGTACACAATTGTTTGTGATATGACGTATTATTTATGAACAAAAATTTATCGTCTCATAACTCTATATAAAAATAATTGGACATCTGTATTTTAAAAATGAGCGAACATATCCATTTAAAGCATTTTCATAAGAAGCAACATCATACGAAATAGAATGGATTCAAATTTAATTAGTAAAGAAACATAAAGAGAAAATGACAATGGAAAAAAAAAAAAAACTTTTTTTAGAAACACATGAAATAAATTAATTGCAATGAAACATGTTACCACTCCATCCGATTATAAGGCAACTTTTATGAACTCATTCGAATTGAGTTGTGATCATGACAAGAATATGTGGCTTGTAAAAATATTAATAAAAAAGAGTTTTTATTTTTATTGAAAAAAAAAAAAGAAATCATTTTTTAAAAACACTGCGCGTGAGTTTCAATCGCAACGTAGGAGTGGTGGCAATCAAACGGAGGACAAAGACGCAGGACCCACCATCAGTTTAAGATAGCAGCCG